>VMDO01004619.1:0-122814 GCA_007922755.1 Pedetes capensis | reverse complement strand
ATAAACATGTTAACACCTCCAGTGCTGCATCTGTTTGTTGAAACATCTCTATTGGTATCCCATCAATTCCTGGAGCTTTGTGTTTCGCCAGTTCTTTCAAGGCAGCTTCCACTTCATCCTTCAACACCATTGGTTCCTCTTCATATGCAGCCTCTTGGAATGGTTGGTCATCTACCAATTCTTTCTTGTATAATGACTCCGTGTATGGCAGACCTACTACAGACTCTCTCTGGGGGGGGGTTGAATACCATCCCACCCACAAGAGGATTTGGTTCTCCCAAGTGGTCTCCCAAGTGGGCGGAAAGCTGCGCTGCGCCCTCAGCCCATATTTTTTACTTTTTGAGACAGTGGCTTGCTGGGTTGCACAAACTGCCTCTGATCTCGGGCTTGTGGTCCTCCTGTCTCCGCCCCCAAGCCACTAGGATTGCAGGCGTGCACCACCGCACCTGACTAGAAGTATTTAATAAGTGTGGGCGAGTGTGTATGCATGGTTTTGTTTTTTGTTTTGATTTTGTTTTTTTTGTTTGTTTGTTTCTTGGGGTTTTTGTTTTGTTTTGTTTTGGTTTGGTTTTTTTGTTGTTGTTGTTTGATTTTGTTGTTTTGTATGGGGGTATGAAACCAGGGTCTTGCGCCTATTCGCTTTGTAGGTGCTGGACCACCGCGCTGCGCCCCCAGCCCATATTTTTACTTTTTGACACAGGGTCTCTCTGGGTTGCGCAGGCTGCCTGTGATCTTGGGCTTGCGATCCTCCTGCCTTCCCCTCCAAGCTGCTGGGAATGCAGATGTATACCACCACACCTGACTATAAGAGATTTTATACGTGGGTGGGAGCGTGTATGCATGAGGGTTTTTTTTTTTTTAATTTTTATTTGCTTCCTTCCTTGTTTTACTCTCTTCCCTCTTTCTATTCTCCTTCTCTTTTTTCTTATACTATATATGATCCTTGTATTAATTATTTTACCATCAGAGCCCCCACATGTCTGTCAGTTTGACGTGGGGGCTTGCGTGTTGCGATGAGGCTGAGAGCTCTGCCACTGTAACCTTAGACATGAGCAAGGTTACCCAAGGTGGACAGGTTTTCAGCTGAGCTTCCAGACTAAGACAGACTAGGGAGTAGGACCTGGCGAGCCACTCCCGAAACAACTAGCCATTGAAAACTCTATGGATAGCAGAGAGACACTGTCAGATATAGTGCCTGAAAATGAGGCCCCCAGGTTGGAAGGCACTCAAAAGACTACTGGGGAAGAGTTGCCTCCTTCAAGTAGAGTCTACCGTGGTGACGGAAATGGAGTAAAACCCCAGGGTGCTCAACGTGATGATGTGACACGACTCAAAATGAGGAGAAACAACTGTAAACATCCATTAATAATTGGAACATGGAATGTACATAGTATGAATCTAGGCAAATTAGAAATTGTTAAAAGAGAAATGGATCGCATAAACATTGACATTCTAGGCATCAGTGAGCTAAAATGGACCGGCATAGGCCATTTTGAGTCAGACAGTCATATGGTCTACTATGCTGGGAATGATAAAGTAAAGAGAAATGGGGTTGCATTCATCATCAAAAAAAGATGGCAGTAATAGATATCAATAAATGAGGTTTTTTTTTTTTCAGTATTTGCAGGTTGAACCCAGAGCCTGGTGTATTCTGCACAAGTGCCCTACCACTGAGCTGTACCCGCAGGCCCTTTTTTTATTTTTTATTTTAAGACAGATTTTTGCTAAGTTGAACAGGCTGCATCTGGCCTCAAGCTTGGAATCCTCCTAACTCCATCTCCAGAGCCACAAGAATTACAGGAGTGCTCCATGGCACACAGCAAATGAGATAGTTTTTGACCATGCTATAGGAAACCTTTCATATCCATATTTGGAAGCATTAAATGGTGCTCTAAGGATGAGGACACTATCGTGTTATCATGTGGAACTACAGCCTAAGTATGGATCAAATGCAACATTGCTGAATTTGTTAATTAACTCTAATAGTTTTATTGTGGATTCATTAGAAGTTTTAATGTATAGGATCATGTCCTCTGTAAACAGATGTAGTTTTACACCTTCCTTTGCAACTTAGGTCTGTTTATTACTTTTCTTTTCTAATTATTCTGACTAGAATTTCTGGAGCAATGTTGAATACCAGTGGTAAAAATAGGGGCCCTATCCTGTTCCTGATTTTTAATAGGGAAAGTTTTAATCTTTCATCACTGAGTATGATGCTAGCTGTATGTGTTATTTTTGTTTCTTTTTCTTTTTAAAATAAATGTTCTTTATCATGTGGAAGATATTCACTTATAGTCTTATTTTTCCTGAGAGTTTTAATAATAAAAGGATGTTGAATTTTGTCAAGATGAATTACTTCCAGGTCATTAACAGCCTGTTAACAGTACCTAACACTGAACTTTGCACAGTCAATAGTTTAATAAGTGTTTGCTGAGTTAAATTTATTTGAAAGCAGCAAACACCATTAAGCCTGGAATCACATATCAATAGACATTCTTTGAATAAATTATCTTTAGAAGTTTATTTGGAATAGTTGGCTTTTTTCATCCTTTCCCATGCAAGCCACATAATTCACATAATAGTAAAAAATATAACTTCTTATACTAAATAAATTTTAAGGTATGGAAAAAGTTAACACAGACACCTGGTACTATTAGTAAATATAGTAGTGTAAAAACATTCCTGAAATGTAACAGGCTCAGTCAGGAGAGTAGGAAAAGAAAACCTCTACCTGAGGCCTTCTGTACAGAGGTATATTTGCAACCTCAGTAGCCTATGCCAAATATGAAATGTTCCTTGACAGCTTGATGTCAATTTTGTATATCTGAGAGTTTCCCCTCATTAGATCACATGACTTGTGTTTTTAACGTCTATCAACCTCAGAGTAGCATTGTACAGAGGGACTCTGCGGCTTCCACTAGAACTCTATATTTTTCTTCCTGAGTGTATCCATGGTATTTCCTGCTAGGTATGATGGTCTCAGGTATGCTACTTTCCTTTCAGGCATTTTAATTAGACTTTGCTAATGAAAAAAAAAATCCACAAGGAACATGCAGTACAAAATAATATTTGTCACTGATGTGGTAGAAATAGAAAATTCCACAAACAATTTGGGAATTATAGGTTCATTACCACTGGGGTGAAAAGTTATAGACCATTTCTCACCCTCAATTATCCACTGGTTCCCCATTGTGCCTGAGCCAAATCCTTGGTTTCTTTGCATGCTTCTCTTGCTTCCACTGGCCAAGATCGAAGACTCAAGAATGACTGCCAGGAATGACACTGGCCAGGTTCTTGGTGAATACCTTTGAGGGCAATAATATATGTTTACATGTAACTCATAATTAATCTCCAAACTTCCTTTTCAAAAATAAAAACACATTTTGAGGTATATTTTACTGTCTGAGGGGCAAGAAATGACAGGATAGGAAGAGAGAAGCAGTAAGTAAGGGGGGATGATTGAAAACATTTGACTTGGCTTGAAATGAAAGTACATATTTCACACATATTTTTAAACCAACCCCAAAAGACAGCCTGATTTCGAACATACTGAACAGGAAGCCATTTACTGTTGGAATGCTTGCTGAACCCATCCAAAACACACATGCTCTTAATACCCCTGGGCTATCTAAAAAGGGTTGGGGTGAAAATATTTAATTTATATGTGCAATCCTACTTCCTGTTTTATTTTTTTCCTCATTGCCAACACTTTTTTTGCAAGTTTGTGAAAAATGATAGGAAACCTATTTCATTCCCCCCTGTACACACACACTTTATTGACCCAGCTGTACATTCTACCTCAATTTATACCTAGTCTGAAGACCAAAAAAAGAGAGAAAGGTAAAGATGAATGTTAAACTCTCATGGTTACTGTGGCTAAAAAGGAATCTGGGTGGAGGAAAGCTGGTTGTGGTGTCAATATCAAGGGCAGGAGGGTGTGGATCAGGGACTTGCCTTAGCTTTGAGAATGTGTGCATTCAATATATGCATTTAAAACACACAGAAGGAAGAACAAGAGAAAAAAGAGAAAAGGAAAGAATTTTCTGATTATAAGATGACTGGCTGATTCCTATTACATTTCAAAGGAACAGTTCTGGTTATCAAGAAGAAATATAAAATATTTGGAGAGGAAAATAAAATGCCTCAAATAATTAACCATTATAATTCACATAAAATTTTTTCCAAGATTTTAACTACACTGGAGTGCTTTATACTTAATTTAACATTGAAGATATATTCTTAGAATAAAATGAATTCCAGTGGGGTATAATTTATATAGTATAACTGTTCCTCTTATTATTATATTTTGATTTCTCAAGAATGCTGAGTCAGTGTGCAATAAAATATTTAAGAGAAAATTTGAAACCAAATGGAAATCCAGGAAGTTTGAAGTTCAGATTTCAAAATTCTTGAATTCTGCTGGGCGTGGTGGCACACGCCTGTAATCCCAGCGGCTTGGGAGGCAGAAGCAGGAGGATGGCAAGTTGGAGACCAGAGGTAGTCTGTGTAATTTAGTGAGATCCTGTCTCAAAAAGTGAAAAAAAATGGGCTGGGGGTGCAGCTCAGTGGTCCAGCACTTGCAAAGCATGCAAGCACAAGGCCCTGGGTTCAACCCCCAGTACCTGAAAAAAAAAAATTCTTCAATCTAATTTTGTGGGAAGTTGATCACACCCCATAGAAATTCACCATAGGAAGGATTTTATAATTGAGTAGTTTGTTTTAAATTCTCTAAGAGAATACCTGTATGTACCTGAACTAAGTATTTCAATATTGCCCCATGTAGCTGTGTTTCTATTTTAATTTCATACCAGAATAACATTCTATGTGGAATACTATCCTGAGAAATTCTACCTGTCACTATGGGCTTTACAGTGATTTAACACAGGTAACTGGTTTGCATTAAATTTTATTTAAAGCAACACAGCATATCACTTTTATGTTTCTGTGGAAATATGCAAATATCATAACATGATACCTTATATCTTTTGTTAGACCACCACTTAAAGTTTATAAGCAATAAATATGATAATATCAATTTGAACTTTTGAGTTTGGCAAGAAAATCAGACTTTCTACTAACCTACAAACACTGTGTGGCCACAGATGCACCCTGTATCCACACTGTGCAGTTCCAATAAGTCTACATTACTGATTTTTATTCAGTAAAGGTTATATTACTGATTTTTATCCTGATTTTTTTATCATTTTATATTCATGGTGGATTATCTTAAGAAAGGTGGTGGGAAAATAGATTTTTGATACATTTTAAAGGTAAATTAGAATGGATTATCAGTCCTACTGCACAGTCCAAACTTTGTACCAGTCCCCAGGAACAATTTCTACCCTAAATTTATATCTCTTGGGATTATGTACCATTGTAATATCATGTCCAGTCATCTGTGAGTGCTGCCAACCAGCATATGCATCATAAAGTAGCTCTCGGGGTGGGAGGAAGAGGTCAATTACAGTTTATGCTGATTTCTATGGAATAAATGTTCCTATCGTGGTCAACTTCAAGGTACCAACTTGATGAGATCACTGAACAAAGGTATAATGTGCATCTAGCACATACCTCATACCAACCCACTATATCCCCAACAGTATACATCTGAAGGGGATATTCCTCCCTTCCAAGTATACCTGTGTTCCAGAAGCTTCATGCTCTATGTCCAGTGCTGAATAAGCCAAAGAACCCTGATTTGCAAGTCGCTTGGATCAACTTTGAGTAAGCAGATTCTCAGCTCTACCTGGGAGAGTCTGGTTGATCTTTCTGTCCTTTTCTGCTCCTACTTCTTCCATTCTGGATCTCTTTCTGTGCCATGACTCTGGCATCCAGTGGCATTCTATGTCCCCCGAAGATGGCTCACTGCGGGCCTTCCTTCTTTTTTAACCTCCACTACACTTTTCCCCTTAGTGTTAACATCTAACTCCAGCCAGGTGTGGTGGTGCATGCCTTTAATTCCAGTGACTCCTGAGGCTGAGGCAAGAGAATCTGAAGTTGGAGAGCAGAGGCAGCCTCTATAACTTAGCAAGACCATGTCTCCAAATGAAAAATAAAAAATAAAAATGGGCCAGAGGTGTAGCCCAGTAGTAGAACACTTGCAAAATATGTGGGAGGCCTGGGGTTCAACCCTGAAGTGCCACCAAAAAAAAATGTAACTTTAATTCTTCTTACTCTTAAGTCAAACCACACTTCCCTATTAATGACAAACTGCACTTGACTCAGGCTTTGACTACTACAAAGGCCCCTCAAACCCCGTCCCCAGCTCTCATCTTCAAATACGCCCCTCTCACCTCAAAGATTTTTGCCAATTTGTATTGGCTTGACATGTTTTGCTATACTTCCTGAGTTTTGGGTTTTGTAGGGTACAGTCTCTTGGTTGAGGCAGAAAGATCTACAAATTTTCCTGCTGCTGTTTCTTCTTTCTGCTAAGCTAAGTCCTTTTAAGCTCCTCCCTTTGGCCATACTGCAGTATAGCATTCTGGGAGCAATTCCTGGTAGGCATTGAGTTTCCCTGTTGCTGTTAGGTACTGTTGAGTCAGGTCCGACTCATAGTGACCCTATGTACAGTGGAACAAAACACTCCCCGATTCTGTGCCAGGCACATGATCTTATTTATGTTTAAGCCCATTGCTACAGACACTGTGTCAATCCATCTAGTGGAAGCTTTCCTTTTTTTATTGACTTGCCACTCTCCCAAACATGAGGTCCTTCTTCAGGAATTGGTCCCTCCTGACTACATGTCCAAAATACATCAGACACGGTCTAGTCATCCTTTCTTACAAGGAGCACTCTGGTTGCACTTCTTCTAGGACAGATCTGTTGGTGCTTTTGGCAGTCCATGCTATATGCAATATTCATCTCTAGCACCATAATTCTTCTCCTGTCTCCCTTGTTCAATGTCCAGCTTTCACAATCATCTGATTCAACTGAAAATACCATGGCATGAGTCAGGCACACCTTCATCTTCAATGTGACATCTTTACTTTTCAATACTTTAAAGAGCTCTTTTGCCATAGCTTTTCCCAAAGCAATACATCTTTTGATTTCTTAACTGCTGCTTCTACAGGTATAAATTTTATAACCAAATATAAAGCAAAATCATGTTTTTCTCAAGCTTAAAGAATTGAAGAAAAAAATTCAGCACTGAATAGGAATGAATATTCTTGTCTACCTAAAATATTCACCCCTGGTACTCTCAAATATAAAGGTCACTTTGAGGTGAAGAAATTACTCAAACTCCTCCATGTATAACTGTGGTTTTTATATATTTGCTACTGGATGACAAAATCTACACTTATTAGGACAATCTTTATATTTTTAGATCACAACAGTCCCTTATATATTTGAAAATTAGTCCATAAATGGCTAAACTGATGATGTATGCAATGCTTAGCATGGTACTAGTACATAAATCTGGGAGAAGGACCTGGCAACCCTCTCCCAAAAATCAATCTGCCATTGAAAACCCTATGAACAGCAGAGAAGCACTGACAATAGTGTTTCCCCTGTTGTACAGAGGGTCGCTATGAGTCGGATACCGACTCGATGGCACCTAACAACAACAACAGTACATAAATGTACAGAGTATGTATTGGCTATGGTTATTGTTGCTGAAGTTGTTCTCTAAACAGTAACTCATCACCAGGCTATTAAATGGTCTTCTTGGTTCCACTCTTGTCCCTCTACAACCCACACAGCAAGAATGATTGCTCTAAAACCTGAAGGTGATGATGTCTTAAACATAAATTTGTTTAAGCTTTCCAATGTTTTCCCAACAAACAAGAATAAAACACCAACTTCTTACCTAAACTTACAAAGCCCTGTATGAAGCTGGGCACAGATGGCACATGTCTGTAATCTAAGAAACTTGGGAGGCGGAGGCAGGAGGATTGCAAGTTTGAGGACAAAAGTAGCAAATTAGTGAGATCCTGCCTCAAAATAAAAAATTAAAAACCTGGCCAGGGGAGGTGGCTAATGGTAGAGCACTTGCAAAATATGTGCCAGGCCCTGGGTTAAACCCCTGTAGTTATTCTTATTATTGTTTTTGTTAGGTGCTATTGAGTCAGGTCCATCTCATAGTGACCCTCATAGTGTTTTCAATGACTGATTGATTTTGGGATTGCCTCTGGGGTGGATTGCCACATCCTTCTCCTGTTTCTGTGGTGCTGGAGATGGAACTCCAGAGTGCCTTCCCTGCCCAAAAAAAGCCCTGCATCATCTGACCCCTGCCTAACTCAATAGCTTTCTTTCTGGTCCTCAAATCATGTGTCTAGCCTCCATAACACCTTTGTCCTTGTTCTCTTCCACTGGGAATCTCTTCCTCCAAGTCTGCAATCCGCACTTGACTATCTTTTTTGTTCAGTCATCAGACCTTAGTTTAAATTACTTCACACAGGTCTTCTGTGACTTCTTGTTGTTGTTGCTGTTAGGTACCACAGAGTCAAGTCTGAGTTATAGTGCCCCTATGTACAACAGAATGAAACACTATCATACTCTATGCCATGCACATGATCTTTTTACATTTGAGTCCATTGTTACAGCCACAGTGTTTCTTCTCCTTTTCAGTCATGCCACATTAGCAAAAAGAGGCTTCAGGAGTCTTATTCCATTCTCAAAATTAAGATTGATTTTACTTTGAAGAGGCAATTCTTCCCCAGTCCTTTCTTAAATGCCTTCCAGGTTGGGGGGCTCATTTTCCAGCACTAAATTTGAGGGTGTTTCTCTATTATTCATATGGCTTTTAGTGGCTAATTGTTTTGGGAGTAGTCTGCTGGGTCTTTCTCACTAATCGATCTTGTACCTGAAATACTAGTGGCGTAGCTTTCAGCATCACAGTAACATGTATGCCCCCACAGCATGACAAGCTGATAGACCTGTGGGGTCTTCTTTGACTACTTAGTTTAAATAGCCATGTAGGTACTTTCTATTATTGTATCTTATGTTATTTCTGTACATCAAAATTTTATCCTGATCTGCTATTTGTATTTGTCTACATTCCCTACCAAAATATAAGCACGGATCCTATCTTGTTCACCCCTGCATTATTATAGCATCTAATTTGCAGAACACCCACTTTATTTAGCCTATGAATAACTATATATATATATTGTTGCATATTACTTGCAATAAATCCTAGTCCCATCTATGGCATACTACATTGAATGATATTTCCTCTAAAACCTAACAGATCATAGTCTTTACCCAATTACTTGAAACCAAAGGCAATAGTATCTATATTCCAAATCTTGCCAGTTAGTTCCTATGGCCAATATTATTTTCCCACATTAATGGATAGCCATTTGATCTACCTTCTCCCATGCCACAATCTTGACACCACCAGTTATCACTGATTGAGTACCTTGTGTGATTAATAAGCTATTTACCATATAACTTGATTGTCTGAAATATGGGATTTTAGCATGTTAAGTGTGTATCTCAGCAAGTAAACTTGTTCATCTCTAGATGTTCCAGTAAAAAGAACAGAGGACAGGGCAGAATGAAAACTACTTCATAGAAATGGAGACCCTGGGTCATGTTGGAAATTTTTCTAGAGAACACTAAACTTAGTAGAGTTGAAATTGAAGTATTGAAGAGATGGAAATTCTTGGGTAAGCAATATATAATGCCTAGGCATTCTATTGCAAGTGGTGTTTTGTTTTATTTTGTGCCAGAACTACTACACGTAGGAGGTAAGTTCTACTCCAGCACTGTATATAATTAGCAGATAAAAAATTTAGGAACAAATAATATAAAATGTGTTTCATAAATAATAAATGTGAAGTATCCATCTGAAGTCTGCCTACTGGAGACACAAAGACTGAGAATTTAGTAAGAGTGACTGCCAAATAGTGATAATAGAGCCGGAGAATTTAGCAATAATGACTAATCCAACATGGACTGGCAAGAGAAAAACATGATAGAAATCAGACTAAGAGAAAAAGACATTCAAATAAAATGAGAACACTAAGTTGACTATGAGTTTCACCAAAGCATGAAACCACTTTAGTTATATATTTTCTATAGTTGCTATATATGTAGATGTTATGGTTTGGGACTGAAATGTCCCCCAGAGTCTATGTGCTGGAAGGTGGATTGCCACATTGTGGCCCTACTGGGAGGTGGTGCAACCTTTAGGATGTTGGGCCTGGTGGAAGGAAGTGAAGTCACTGGGGACATGCCTTTTGATGCATGTATGGGGACCCACCCCTTCCTCTCTCTTTTGCTCTTGCTCTGTTTCTTAGCTGCCATGGGGTGAGAAGCTTTGGTCCCCCGCATGCTCCCTATCAAGATATTCTGCCTCACTGTGGTCCAGAAATCATAGTGCCAAGTGACCACAGACTGAAACTTCTGAGCCCATGAGGTAAAAATAAACCTTTCTTCCTTTCAGGGGATATTCCAAGGTATTTTATCACAATGACAGCCAACAGTGGAACAACTGACACAGCATGATAAGTTGTTAGAGGATTAACTATAAATCCTTCCATATGTATTTTTGGTTCTTGTTATTTCATTCCTAAAGTTGAACTAAAGAGTACATATTTTGTAATTACTGAGAGGGTTAACTTGAACCAAGCTGATACTTTCTACATTTTCAATAATTGATAGAGTGAAATAAAGTAGCTTCTAATCTTCATAATCAGACTTCCTTTAAATGCTATGCTCCATTATGAGGCACAAAAATAAAGGAAAGGAGAGAGAGTGGCTTTGAATACTCGTACTAGCTTTGAGAATGCTGGATGAAATAATCTTAAACTCTTACATGCAGATGTTTCCATAAGCTAATGCACAAGCTGTATCTCCAAGGGTACAGGATGACAATTCCAGATGCCCAAGGACTCCTTTCTTCAAGAAACACCTATTAATACCTGAGGAACATTATATGGGAAACATTACCACAGGAAATGGGACCTAAAAAGTCCCATAGTTGTCATTAATTAGGAGAAAACGATGAGAACAGGATTCTAAGTCTTTCACGTACAGTATAATCTATGGCAAAGTAAAACTATGATATACTAGAAAGCTTTTTCAGGAAATCCTCTATAGACTTTTGCTCATGACTCATTGGCATGAACTAGAGTACAGAACTAGACATAGTGCAAAGGACCCCGGAAGGTTGAGGATTAGATTTCTGAGCATGTATAGGCCCCAACTTGCCTGTCAGCTTGTGCTGTGGGGGCTTCTGTGTTGCTGTGATGCTGAAAGTTATGCCACCAGTATTTTAGATATCAGCAGTGCCACCCATGGTGGACAGGTTTCATCTGAGCTTCACAGACTAAGAAAGACTAGGGAAAAATGCCTGGAAGCCCACTCTTGAAACAATTAGGCACTGAAAACCCTATGAATAGGAGAGAAATACAGTCAAATATAGTGCTAGAAAATGAGCCCACCAGGTTGGAAGGAATTCAAAAGACAACTGGGGAAGAGTTGCCACCTCAAAGTACAGTCAACTTTAATGATGGGAATGTAGGAGAACCCTTGGCATACTACACAGTTCAGAAATACAATTTAGGATATTTTAATATACTTAACACATTATAGAGAAGACTAAGTTTGTAAGGAAAGGAAGAATTATTCTATAAATACTTCTATAAAAATGCTTACCTATTGGGAGTATGGTTGTTGTTGTTGTTGTTGTTAGGTGCCATTGAGTCAGGTCCTACTCATAAAAACCCTCAAGGGTTTTCAATGGCTGGTTCTTTTGGGATTGTTTTTTTGGGAGTGGATTGCCACATCCTTCTCCCATTTATTAGGAGAATACATAACATTAGTCCTTACTTCAAATCGTAGTCAATATATAGTTCGGAAGGGCTAAAGAGTTTAATATATTTTAAAAAGTCTATTAGAAAATGTGGGTAAGATTTTGTTATTTTAGATTTACAAAAATATCTATAGCCATAGCATCCTGGTACCTGATCCCATTAGATCTCGCAGCTAAGCAGGGTTGGATCGGGGTAGCCCTTGGATGGAAGACCACCTGGGAACACCACATGATGTAGCCTTGGGAGAAGGACCTGGCAGCTGACTCCCAAAACAATCAGGCAGGGAAAACCCTGTGAATAGCAGAGAAGCACTGACAAGGGCCTGGGCATGGCACAGTATTGAGTAGTGTTTTGTCCTGTTGTCATTATGATTCAGACAACACATGAGCACCTGACAACAACAACAAACATAAAAACCATAGAAAAACTATACAATTATAAAAAAACAGTAAACTTGTCTTTAAAAATAGAGAAATGTACATACCACAAATAGCACCCCCTCTCTTAAAATTTTGAAACAATATTCTGGGGAAAATAGTGCTAAAAATATGACAGATCACAGGCTGACTTACTAATATATTAAGAATTTCTGCCAGGCATAGTGTTGCATGCCTATAATCCCAGCACCCAGGAGGCTGAGGCAGGAGGACTGACATGATTTCAAGCCCAGACTGGACCACACAGCAAGTTCCAGGATGTCTGGGCTACACAGTAAGACCCTGTCTCAAAAAAGCAAAAATAAAATAAAATAATATTTTAAAAACAAATTTCCCTAAACAAATGAAGGAAAGAAAATAAATGGGTAATTTGCAGAGAAAAAATATATAATAAAATGTATTTCTAGAAAAATTCTAAATTTGTAGTCAAATAAATACAAATGCAAATTCAAATTAAGCCTTATTAGAATATTAATATTATATGTTTCAAATAAAAATTCTCAGTACTGTCAACAGTGTGGTCAAGTAGGCCAGCTCTTAAGTTGAAAATAGAAGGGAAAATCCTACAATCTTTCTCAAATGCAATCTAGGCATTTATTAAATTCTTTGACTCTGTAGTACCACTTGTAAGAGCTTATCCTAAGGAAATATTCTGATAGAAAAAAAGACTTATTCATCATGGCTTAATTTTTAGTGATCAAAATGAGAAACAGTCTATCTAACATATTAATCATGCTATAATGACAATAATGTTTAATGCTTACTTTGTGCCAATGTTCTAAATGTTTTGATAAGCACATATTAACCCATTTAATCTTTATAACAGTCCTACAGAATTTATTTTCAATCTAATTTTAGAGGTGAAGAAATTGTGAGGTTAAGGAACCTGCCCAAAGGCAACTAGCTGCCTAACAATAGGGCAGTCTGACTCGTAGTCCTTTGTCATAACTCCTACAAAAACCACCTCACACATCTGCCTATATAATAGAACATAACATAATCATTAAAATATTTTAAACACTAATGATGTAGCAATATTCTTACATTATAATTAGGGGGAAAATTGTTTTGTTATTAGGTGAAGTCAAGTTGGATCCAATTCAGCAACCCTAAGTACAGCAGAATGAAACACCGTCCAATGTGTCATGCATGTGGTGTTTTTTTATGTTTGAGTCCAGTGTTGCAGCCATTATGTTTATTCTCATTTTCAGTCATACCTCATCAACAAAAGAAGGTGCCAGGGACTTTATTCTGGTCATTAGGGTTGACTCTACTTTGAGGAGGAAACTCTTTTCCAGTTGTTTCTTGACTGCCTTCCAGCCTGGGGACTTACTTTCCAGCACTATATTTGACAGTGCTTCTCTGCTATTCACAGGGTTTTCAATGGAAAATTGTTTTGGAAATACTGGGTCCTTCTCCCTAGTCTATCTTAGTCTGGAAGCTCAGTTTAAACCTGTCCACCATGGGTGCCCTGCTGGTATCTGAAATACAGGTGGCATAGTTTTCAGTATCACAGTAACTGGCAAGCCCATGCAGCACAACAAGCTGACAGATACATGGGAGGGGGGGGAAGTAGCCATATCAAAATATGTGTGTATGGCATTATCCTAATTTTGTTAACAAGCAAAATAAGATGAATAGAAAAAATTATAAAGAAATAATGTAAAGGTCAAAAGTGATTATTCCTATTTAGGAAGGAAGTTACAATTCTCATTTCTTTCTTTATAATTTTATGTGCTTTATAAAGTTCTAAAGAACATACATGTCATTTTTATAAATCAGAGAAGAATAATATATGCTTATTTTAAAAGATAATTTAAAAATATTGACAAAAGTTTTTGTACCAAGATACAACTAAGTATAATCTAGGTAGAAGTAACTAGAATAATCTGTACCCTCTTGCCTTACTGCCCTTTCTAATTGCATTCTCTGATAGGTACTAACTGGCCTTCACTATACTCATAGCGGTGGGAGAGCTGAAGCTATGTCTTAGAAGCTGCCACAGTTATAGAATTCCTTTCCTACAAAGGTGTCTGAAACAATGCTTTTAATACATTCTCCAAGGTACTGCTGAAGACATCCATCAAACGCACCACATTGCATGGCTGCCACTAAAACTCCAGAGTTTTAGACCTTCCATCCTCATCTATTGAGAAAAAGAAAGATTTATGAGGAGAAAATTGTCCTTTTCTTTCTTTCTTTTTAACTTTTTTTTGGCAAAGTCATTAAAACATTCCTATCTATAGCCACTGCTATGTTTCTTTCAAGTATAATCTATTGCCATGTTAAGGAAGCAAATTTACTCTTCAGTTTGTTCCATGGAATTGAGACGCACTTTGGGCTTCTTAACCAACTGAAAAACCTCCTTTTCTTTGAAGTCTGAAACTATTAAAGATAGATGAAACACATATACATATAAACCACCTCTCTTTATATAAAAATTGAATACATTTTTATATATATTATCTCACTTTATCCTTACAAAATCCCTTTGGGGTAATAAAGATGCAAATCCTTAGCCCATTAGCTTTCAAAATAAAGTTAACTTTTGACTTACTTATAAACAACAACAAAAAAACCTGAAGTATTAAAGTTATTCACATACCACAGAGTTTCAAAGGCTAAAAGCTGACCACGAGGAATAAAAAGCAATGCACAAGTAAATGAATGCAGGAATTATGGTTAAGACAGATTGATATTTGGGGTCTGGCTGAAAGATCTGCAATAAAGCACTGGCAATGCTAGTAAGATCTTCTCATCCTACAAGGGGGGATTTTTAAAAATATATCCTGGATGCAATTATTTGTTTATTTCTTCCAGTGTCTCTTTTTGTCTTTGTTCTTGTCAAACCTCACTTCCATTAAGAACCACCCTCCAGCTCTGGAATCCCTGGATAAGAGCTTTAAATTCCATCAAACAGCTAAACACAGGAGTGGGTCTGTGGGGACCTGGAGGTGAATATACCACCTAGGGAGGATACAACTGTGAACAACCAAGTTAGCCAATCATGGCCTTCAGTGTGCCCAGAAGCAAAACAGAACTGAAAGTGCTAATTTTAACTTCATCCCAAATTGGGAATACAGGAAGTAGTTTAAAGCTTTTTTTCTCCACATCTAAAAAAGAACTAGCTAGGGAAGTCAAAGAGGAAAAAATAACAAAGATAAAACTTGATTCTAATCTTATTGAACTCACAGATCTAATCAGGTTATTTTCTCCTCACTTTCAAGGTTTCATTATTGCTTGGAGTAGAAAGTCCAATCTACCCGATCTGCCCCAAAGATCCTCCACAGCCTGATCCTAAAGAGTACAATTAAATAATATAATAAGAAGTAGATAAGCAAAATCTTAATAATCTGACAAGTATACTGAATTTGACCCTGAATTTGAAACCTGCCTTTTGTGGTATTGAGGTAAGAGGTCGAACCCAGGGCCTCACATGTTCTTTGCAAGTGCTCTGCCAATGAGCTGCACTCCCAGCCCATTTAAAATTCTCTTTTTACTTTTAACTTTTTATTTTTTTTTCTGAGATAAGGTTTCATTAAGTTACATTGACTGCCTCTGGCCTTGAATTTGTAATCCTCCTGCCTCAGCCTCCAGAGTTACTTGGATTACAGGCATGTGCCATAGTGCATGGCTAGAATTTGACACATTTTAAATGTGTTCTTTGTACCAGTAAACCTGCCTGTCTTTGGTTATTACCAAAAGAACACTAAAAACATATTTCCCTACAGGAAGTTCTATATGAAAGAATTAAAAAGATATCTGGAGAACTAATAGTGAAATCCATTTCTCATTGGCAACTCCAATAGTTTGGTTGTTGTGTTATTTCCTGTATGCTGAAATGCAAGACTTTCATTTTTAAAAAATCTAAATTTGGAATTAATTGCCTATTTCTTCTTATAATATAAATTCATCTTTGCAATATTTCCTTATTTTCCCTCATTAATCTAACAAGTATGTATCAAAAACACAACTGTATGTCAAGCAGTATGACAATCATTTAAGATTCGGAATTAAACAGGAAAGACATGGCTATTGCCCTCATGGAATTTAATTATTATAGGAGAGAGGGCAGTGATCATATAAATATTTAAGTATGAAGTATGATAAGTGCCAAAAAGGAAAATAGAGGCTGGCGCTGGGAGTGTGCTGCTTAGTGGTAAAGCATGTGCTAGTATTGTGAGGCCTTGGGTTCAATCCTTGGCACACACACAAAAAAAGTCAAAAACATATGCAAATACATATATAGATTGTTTTGTTGTTGTTGTTAGGTGCCATCGAGTCGGTATCTGACTCATAGCGACCCTCATAGGGTTTTCAATGGCTGACTGTTTCGGGATTGCCTTGGGAGTGGATTGCCAGGCCCTTCTCCCATTTTTGCAGTGCTGGGAATTGAACTTGGGACCTCAGAGACTGCAGCGCAGCACTCTACCAACTGAGCCAAATCCCAGCCCATAGATTGTTTTAGTAGAGTATTATAGAACTTAATTTCAATGGAATAGAAATAATATGTTTATTATTATTAATCCACAGTTCATCTGATTATCCCATTAATCACTAAATGAATGTTGTCACAAAATATACAGGATATATAGTTTTAATATATATTCATATAGTATGGTTATATGTATTTATGACCTTCATATCTTTCTCATATTACAGAAAGTTTATGCAAAACTATTTCTTAGTACATATTTACCTTACTACATAAAGGTATGGACATAGAACAGACTTTTTGATGTTCATGATTCTGTTAATAATGATTATTATCAATTACCCTTTTCACTCCTGCCTGGTTTTTCTTCAAGCATGTTTTCATTATGTTGTTCTACTAAAAATCTTGGGTTGTGAATTTCCTTTTTCTTTTGAATGGAGTAAAGGGGAACAGTGTTATTCTTCAAAAATAGTTTCAGAGTCTTTGATTTTTTAAAAAGTCAAAACATATAAACTATTTCCATTATTGAACCATATGTTCACCTCTTCCACAAAATCATTACTATTAAGGGTTTTTTGAGTTTACAGAACTTTATTATGGCCTTATAATGTCAAAAAGTAAGGTTTTATGAAAAGTTTTCTAATGATAATTTCACCATTTGGTGTGAAACATTTACTGATGAAGATCAAAAAACATAGACTTCAGTATGGGTTGCACCCCTTATTAGTATCTAGCTTTTTTTTTCAAACTAGATATATGATTCACTTTCTGACAAAAAACGGTAGGTTTGACATACTCACCTCTTCTCAGAAGCTGGCCTTGGAAAGCAGGCCTTATTACTACTTAAGGAACTAAACTATTTGATAATAAACCATGATCTAATATAAAAAAAGGATATCACTCACAAACGAAACAAACAAAACTACTAAAAAATAAGCAAAGGACTTGAATAAACATTTCTCCAAAGAAGATATGTACATGGCCAAGAAGTATATGAAAACATGCTGACCATCAATAAACATGAGAGAAGTGCAAACTAAAACCACAATGAGATAACACTTTCCACTCATTAAGATGGCTGTTATCAAAAACATGCAGAAAATAACAAAAATTGATATGGATATGGAGAAATTAGAATCCTGATGCCTTGCTGGTGGGAGCATAAAATGATGCAGCTGCTTAGGAAAATATTATGATGTTTCTGAAAAAAAATTAAACATATACTTATCATGTGATCCAGGAATTTAAATTCTGGATATATACACAAAAGAAGTGAAAATAGGGACTTGAACAAATATTTGTACATTGATGTTCACAGCAGCATTGTTTAGGGTAGCCAAAAAGGTGAAAATGAGACAATGTCTATAGTTGATAGTTGTTTATACATAGATGAATGGATAAACAAAAATTTGGTATACATATACAATGGAATATTACTCAGCTTCCAAAGAGAATAAAATTCTGACACATTATAACATGAACCTTAAAAAGACATTATGCAAAGTGAAACAAGCCAGACACACAAACACAAATATTATATGATTCCATTTATATGATATATCTTGTTGTTGTTGTTAGGTGCCGTCGAGTCGGTATCCGACTCATAGTGACCCTCTGTACAATGGGAAACACTATTGTCAGTGCTTCTCTGCTGTTCATAGGGTTCTCAATGGCAGACTGATTTTTGGGAGGGGGTTGCCAGGTCCTTCTCCCAAGCCTACAGCTTCTGGTGTTCCCAGGCAGTCTCCCATCCAGGCACTAACCAGGCCCGACCCTGCTTAGCTTCCGAGATCTGACAGGATCAGATGCCACAGGGCTACAGCTGCAGGCTATATGATATATCTAGAACAGTAAAATATATAAAGACAGAAAGGAGAACAGAAGTTACCAGGGACTGGGATGGAGGAGAAGGGGGAGTTATTGTTCAATGAATACAGAATTTCAGTTTGAGATGATGAAAAAGTTGTAGACATGGAGAGTAATGAAGGTTACACAACATTGAGAATATATTTAACTATACAATTAAAAATTGTTGAGGTGGTAAATTTTATGATATCTACAAATCATTACAACACAAAAATTTAATAATAGAAAATTTGATGATGAAAACCAACAGGGAGTAAAAGCATGCATTGTAGTTACAGTATATTCTCAAATCTAATCTTTGTCCTTTCAACAGTTTTAGAGGGCTAAAAAAATCAGATGCAGATTAGAACCACATATAGATTACATTCCTGGTGAAGAGCTGGTTTTAAGGAAAATTATAGAATAGCTTTTTTCCATTTAAGAAATAGCCAAACACCTGAATGGGGATTAGATTTGGGTGCAGATTAGATTAAACAATATGTGGGTATTTGGTTTTTGTTCAGCATCATGTAGATACAGCCTCTGATTGTAGGGTATTGATGAGCATAACAGATTCTATAACAGGTATTTATAAGACTTTTCTATAAAAATTATTTTAATTGTCAAGAAACTAGACAAATATTTTGTTTAAAGACTATAATTGCTTCTCAGACATTAGAACTTACATAAACAGACCTTCAGGAACATAGTTGCTAGATCTTTTTCTGAATTTGGAAGTCTTTACTCCCTTTGGACAGTTAGATTTTACCACAGTATTTTCCATAACTGATTTTTGGGTGCTAAAGTTACAAATAATAGGAATACCAGAGCACTTAATTGTACTCATGAGGAATCCATACATGGACCAGGAGACAGTCATTTGAATAGAACAAGGAAATACTGCCTGGTTTAAAGTCAAGAAAGGTATGCATCAGGGATTTATGCTTTCACTGTATCTCTTCAGTACCTATGCCAAACAAATAATCTGAGAAGCTGGACTTCATGAAGAAGAATGTGGCATCAGGATTGGAGGAAGACTCATTAACAACCTGCATTATACAATGATGCAACTTTGCGAGCTGAAACTGAAGAGGATTTGAAACATTTACTGATGAAGATCAAAGAACACAGCCTTCAGTATGTACTGTGCCTTAATATCAGCAAAACAAAAATCCTTACAACTAGGTCAGTACTTCGTGATAAATGGAAAAAAGATTGAGGTTGTCCAAGATTTTGTTTTACTTGGTTCTATAATCAACACCCGTGGAAGCAGCAGTCAAGAAATCAAAACACACATTGCATTGGGAAAAGCTGTTGCAAAAGACCTCTTTAAAGTCTGCAAAAGTAAAGATGTCACATTAAAGATGAAGGTGTACCTGACTCATGCCTTGGTATTTTTGGTCACATCATATGCTTGTGAAAGCTGGACACTGAAGAAGGGATACAGGAGAAGAACTGATACTTTTGAATTATGGTGCTGGAGAAGAATATTCAATATACCATGGTCTGCCAAAAGAACCAGCATATCTGTCCTAGAAGTGCAACCAGAGTGCTCCTTAAAAGCAAAGATGGCTAGACTGTGTCTTACATATTCTGGGCATGTTGTCAGGAGGGACCAATCCCTGGATAAGGACCTCATGTTTAGGAGAGTGGCAGGTCAACGAAAAAAAGGAAGACCCTCAACTAGATGGATCAACACAGTATCTGCAACAATGGGCTTAAACATAAAAAAGATTATGTGCATGGCACACAGTGTCAGGTAATCTTTCGTTCTGTTGTACATAGGGTCACTATGAGTGGGACCTGACTTGATGGTACCTAACAACAACAACAGGTCATACATATTTATCTGGAGTTCCTCCTTCTGGGATGAAACATTGGCAAAATTATTGACTTTGGAAATAGACAATGCCTCCTTTTTTCTATATATAAAAAATCTGGTCTCATGGTAGATATGGCTTTATCAAGACAGGAAATATTTCCTAATTAAATAAACTCTCAATGGAATGAAAGGGACATAGGCATGGATTTTCCTGAAATTTACAGATAGAGCTCAATTTCTTAAGGAGTTCACAAAACAATTTGGATAATCAGCATAAATTAACCTATTTTTATTATGAAAATGGTCACATGTCTTTTTATTTTATTTATGCATCTTTTTTTACAGTACTGGGGTATTGAATCCAGTTCCTTACATATGGTAGGCAAGTGCCCCACAACTGAGCTATACCCGGACTCCTTCTTTATTTTTTATTTTGAGAAAGGATCTTGCTAATTTGCTTCTGGCCTTAAACTCATGATCCCCCTACCTCAGTCTCCTGAGTTGCTGGGATTACAGGTATATGCCATGGTGCTGAAGCTACTTATACCTATCTAAAGTAGTAACTTGAAATAATGGTAATAAATGTTCAATTTTAGTACTAGTAAGACTGCTATTTGTGATATAATAGACACAAGTTGTTATGGTTTTGATCTTAAATTTCCCAAAAAGGGCATGTACTTGAGGCTTGATTGTTAGCCAGTAGTGCTATTGGGAGGAGGTGAAACTTGTAGGAAATGGGCCTAGTGAAAGTCAGTGAGGTCATCAGGGGTCATGCCCTTGAAGAGGATATGGAGACCTGTGACCCTCCTCCTCTTTCTCTTTACTTCCTGTCCACCATAAGGTGAGCAGCTTTGTTTTGCCTTGGGCCCCCATCATGAAGTTCTGCCTCTCCATGGGCCCAAAGCAAAGATGTCAAGCACCCATGGGCAGAAGCCACAGAAACTGTGAGTCAAAATAAACCTTTCCTCATTTTAAGTGTTTTATCTCAGGCAGTTTGTCACAGAAACAGAAAACTAACACACAAGTCTCTTAAAAATAATGATAATATAAAGGAATACTCTCTTCATTTTTACAGACTATAAATGGAGAAAGAACACAAAAACATTGTATTTGTGTATCTTTCCAGTCACATAAACCTCTTAAGGAGATTAGTCAACCTACATGAGTAAATAATAAAGAATCTCTTGGACAAAACTGAGTAGTTCTTGCATCTTAATTCTAACTGGAACCAAAAAGCATTGAAGTTGAAAGCAGCATAGTTCAATGCCTTTAGAATGAAAATGAGGAGAAAAAAGAGAATGTCTGGAGATGTGAGTATCATAATAGAGAGGGAGGTACATAATTTTGCTGTTGAGGGATAAGTATGCATTTCTGCTTGGCAGTCAACACTCAGAATGGGACACCTGAGAATGCAGAGAAAAAAATCTGTTATTACCTTATGAAGTCTCAACTGTATTCCATTTCAGATAAATACCTATTGTTTAACTTCAGTTTGTTTATTCTAGTGCCTAATCCTGAATAAAGCAAAGATATAAAGAGAAATATTAACATTTATTTTATCACCTTCTACCCAATATGGGGTGGCTGCGGTTTTGCTCAGTTAAGTAGAGTGCTTGCTCTGTGTGCTCTGAGGCCCTGTGTTTGATCCCTGGCACTGAAGAAAATAGGAGGAGCCCTGGCAGCCCACTTCCAAAACAGCCATTGAAAACCTTATTGATAGCAGAAAAGCACTGCATAGTGCAGGGTAACGTTTCATTCTGTTGTACATAGTTACTATGAGTTGGAGCCAACTCAATAGCACCTAACAAAAACAACAACCCAATGTGATACAACTTCATTAATGAAAGATACTCTAAAGCCAAAGAGACATCTGTTCAATTTATAGGATGAGAACTAGAACTACTACTACTACTACTACTTCTCCTCCTCCTTCTCCTCTCTTTCCTCCTCCTCCCCCTCTTCTTTTTCCTCCTTCTCCCCCCCTCCTCCTTTTCTTCTTCTCCTTCTCAGTGTTAGGGATCAAACCCAGGGCCTTTGCTCATTCTAAGTGCTTTATTACTGACTACAACTCAGCCCTAGAACCTAGAGCTTCTTTTTCCAGTTTTTTAATGTTCTTTTTTTATTTAGACTGATGAATATAAGCTAATTGAGGAAACTTGAGGAAATGTACTATCAGTTTTTGTTTGTTAATGGTATTCAAATAGGACTACAGATTCTATAGGGAGAAGGATGTGGCAATCCACTCCTGAAGCAATACTGAAACAATCAGCCAATGAAAACCCTGTGAGGGTTGCTATGAGTTGGACTCCACTTCACGGCACCTAACAACAGCAAATGTCTTCTAGCCATTTCTGATTGTGAATGACCCACTTTCAGCAGTTAGGACAAAAATCAGCTTTGATGTTAAGCGGTCTCTGTTTATTTACACCATTTTAAATTTTATATACATTTAGGAAGAAAGCTCTAAAACTTGCTATAAATCAATTCATCTACCAAAGATAAGAATTTTTTAAAGACTATTTATGCAGATAGCTTTTTATACTAATACACATTGTAGACAGACATGTAGAGAAGAGAGCTTGCTTCTCTTGTCTCATTATTATCCTTTGTGTTCCTCTTTCCCTTAGGCTTTCATCAAAATGAATTTCTATGCTGGACTTCCACATAAATATATTTGAAACTAAGGGCAATCTTCTGGTATGCTCCAATCAACTAATGAGTATACTACTACTTAATCAGATTACATCAGTAACCACCATCAGAGCTATTAGAGATTTGTGTGTTGCCTTTTTTCTGGGTAGAATAATACCATTGGACTTAATCTCTTTAGTATGGTGTTAGCAGGACTCTGAAGCTATCCATTGGATTTTCTATAGCTGTACTTGTTTTCATCTTTCTACATATACCATATTGTCTAGCTCTTGTTGGGGTATACTCTAGATTAACCTTAAATTCTCTACCTCCTTTGGGGACACTATATTAAAAAATATTTATGAAGCATTAAAAATCACTATATGTTCTACCAAAGCTGTTTCTTGGTAACTTGAGTTTAGAGTCTCACTTCTAAATGTCACCTCCCCAGAAGCTGCAACAGATGATTGCAGAAGGAAAAACACACCAATTGTGTCACATATAGTCAGTACCCTTCCCTCACTAAGTACATAGTCTTGATGCTTTTCTTTGCCTTTCAACTCCTTCTTTCTATAAATTCTCCCTAGGCCTCTGAGAAGCACCCTAACATTGCTTGTTGTTGTTAGGTGTCATCATATCATGTCTGACTCATAGCGACCCATGTAGGGTTTTCAATGGCTGATTGTTTCTGGATTGCCTCAGGAGTGGACTGCCACATCTTCCTCCCATTTTTGTGGTGCTGGGAATCAAATTTGGGATCTCAGAGACTGCAGAGCAGCATTCTACCAACTGAGCTAAATCCCAGCCCCTTAACATCAACAGCATTTCTTATATCTTCATCTCTCTCCAGAGTAAATGTGACGATGGCATAACAGGAAGAAATGGAAAAGGGAAAGAAATGAGCTCAGATTGGCTGTTTGTTGACTCTTCTCTGCTCACTGCACTGCCCTTTCTTCAGCATTGCCATCAAGTCTCTCAGCCACACCCAGGACAGGCCTCACTCTCTCCACAGGTTTTGTCCCTGAAACAAAGTCTGGCTTACCAGTGCACTTAACCTATTCTAATCCTTCCTGTCCCAAAACTACAGCTGTATGCAACTTTGTCTCTCCATTAGGCTCTAAATAACAAAAACAAAACAAAACTAAACTAAACCTAAAATGGAGATCAGGAAAATATAAGAGAATCTTTTTAGGCCTTTTGGGATTTACACATTATTGTAGAGGAAAAGAAAAGAAGGTGAAAGAAAAAAAAAAGAAGGAAAATAAAGAAAAAAGAAAGGAAAGCAAAGGAAAGGGAAGAGAAAACAGAACAAAACAAAACAAAAGAAATGAAAGAAAAAAGGCAAAACAATAAATTCTGAAATAGGGCTGAGGAAATCTGATGAGAACATTTTCACACATATGCCAAACATTGTCTTAAGCAGGATGGTAAGTTTTACAATTCTATTAGTAGAATACTCCATTTCAGAGACATAATATATTTGAAAAGCCCTTCAGGGAGAGGTGGAGGATGTAATAAAAAAGCTCAATTTTCACCTAGTGGCAATATCTCCTGAATATGCTCTCAAGCCAGGTTCCACTTAATTCTTGACTGTCCATTTGCTCTCAGTTTGACCTTGAAAAAGTTACTTAATCATTTTATGATTTAATTTTTTATAATCTGTGGAAAATGATACCTACCCAATATGGTTATTAAAAAGGAAAGAATGGACAGACATTAGCTGAAATTAGCTTATAACTAGCATAAACTGTACTTGGCTTGTGATAAACATGGAACAATTATTTTTACTGTTTTCACTGTTATTATTATTGTATTTCTAAATAAATTACAAATTTTCAAACATACTTATGAGCTGGAATCTGTATACAAGTTGGGAACTCCCATCATTCCTTTGACAGGAAATTTTAGGAACATATTCAAATTTGTATTGAATAGACTGACAGATTCCCTTTATGCAAAACTAGTAAATAGTAAGAAATTAGTTTAAGAGATAGGATTTTGATTCAAGACATCTTTGGGTGCAAAAGTATGGAATTAATTTTTAGGGGATTACACATAGTATTTCCTTGTGGAAATATTAAGAAAAGAACACAAATTATTTTTTTCTGGATGACTTAAAGTTCACCAGTGTAAAGGCAAACTATTGATTAAGTGAATCTTACAGGTTCCTTGAAGTCTTATTACTTGACCGTAATATAGATATTACTGACAAGTCTCTTAAGATGGTATCTCTGTAGTCTTTTCTCTTTGAAGCTTCATGGAGGCTTGATTTCAATTCACCCTACCTTCTTACCTAAAATTATTTTTTTCAGAGAATAGAGGAATAGATGGTAGTATTTCAATGCAAGAAATGACTGGTTTCCAGGGCCCCTTGTAGTTAATACAAAATGTCTTGTAGTGTACCAAGCCTACTGTAGCTAGACAGCAGTGAGGAGACCACTGTACTTTGTTAATTTGGGTACAGGAAAGCATTACTTGCATGGCAGTAAATTCTGTGAGTGCTAGCACATCCATCTCCTAGCCTATTGGCCCAAAAGGCAGGAGTATGTATTAACCCCATCCCAAGGAGTAATGAAACAAGGGCAGAGTCATGGCCCTTGTTACCTAGTGGATTCCTGAGGAGCTAAATTCATCCCTGCACTTGCCCTCTGCTGTGCCACATCAGGGAGCATCAAAGGGCAACTGGTTCACTTATGTACTTCTCTGCTGAATATCTAATACATTGCTTGGCTTGATAGCAAACTATAGGGGATGAACTTGAGCAAGCAGAAGTTCTGATCCAGATCCACTCTTTGTACATCTATCCAACTTCATGTACCCTTTGGTATTAAGAATGTAATATATATGTCACTCCCTGCCACCTCAATGCCATTTAAGTAACAACTGAACAATATTAATGAAACAATAGCTGGCAAAGACAAGTTCTTATGCTTTTATCACCCAGACTCCTATTATGATTTTTAGGACCTTTTCTTTTTCTCCAATAACATAAAAATTAAGCAAATGCCAACTCAGTTATCAGAAATCATTCCCTTCTTTTAATCTGAGAACCTCTCTAATATTTAAAGTTGTTTTCTAGAAGCATGGAAAAAGCCCTCCTCCACCCCTAATATATCATATATTAAGCAGTAGTAACATGCCAAATTCTATAAAAGACATAATATCCTTCTACATTACCTACTGGGTTCACAATCTACACTATAGCTGGCTGCAAAAGCTAAAAGCTGTCACCTGAGACTTTTCCGCACCTTGGAGATAGTCCAATGAGAAAACCCTTCCCACCAAGATTGTTGATCAAGGTCAGCAATACCTCCTTGATAACACTTGTGCAGGTGACATTTTACCATTCCAGTGATAGCATTAAGAGGATATAGTACAGAAAAAAAACAATCCCTCAAATGCCAAAAATTCCAAGAGACTCAGAGCCCCTGCTCAAATGCCACCTGACAAGCGCAGCCTGGGAGCCCAGAGCCTGCCCCTTTGGACATGACTCAAACCTTTAACCTATGAAAAGGGCATTATGCTGGCAAAGTACAGGGCACACCTGAATACATTTCTATTGAAAACCAAAGGGCAAAATGCTAAGCCTTCTCCCCCACACTCCTTCCTCCTTTTTAATTGCCAGAGTAACAACAACAACAACAACAACAACAAAATGCTTTTTGTGTTTTTATTTCATGTTGTTTCTCTACTGTCTCCCTTTCCTTCAAGTCTCAAACACTAAGGATCTCTGGCCTCAAGGGTGCTAATCTGTTACCTTAGATACTGCTTCTTTATGAGGCAATGAGGTGGCAGAGGGCATGTCTTTGCTGCATACCTTTGCAACCATGAATTGCTAAATGATGCTTTTATGAATGTGAGCCTTTCACAGACATTTGGATGTGCCCATGGGTGTAAACATTTTTTCATAAAGAGAACCAGGTAATACACATTGCATCAATAAACCTCTTGAATGACAAACAAAGTTGTCCCAGATTTTGGAACAACTATACCACATTGGAGTTGATGTAACATACATCTGTCTCTAATGGCATTGCTTCCAGGCAAGGTCAAATTGAAGGTTTGATTTATATATTCTCAGCCTTATCAGTCAGATGCATGAATTAGGTAAGGGAAAGAGGTATGTAGAGGGAGGTAGGCAAAGGACATGACTGTAACAGGAGCACCTGAACTTAACACAGGAATAAACTATCTTAAAGAGTCAAGAAGAGGCTATTCATTCCTTACTAGCATTTCTCTAGGTGGAAACCCAAGAGTAGGGATTCTTTCCCTTGGCTTGGAGAAATGTAACTGGCACTAGCCCTATTCAAAGGCATTTTTATGTCCTTCATAGACAAACATTACAGATGAAATTCTTAACATATTTATATGAACACAGACTTTGTACTTGATTGAGGGTGGCAAAGGGGAGGATATAACAAGGGTTCTATTATGTTTTCCTGTAAACAAAGTTGCTATGAACTTAGAAATAAGTCATCTGCAGCTTTTAAACTCGGTTCTTCAACATGGACACTTTTTTATTTGAATGTTATTATACTTTGGTGTAAAACATTTTGTTAATTTACTACTTTCTCAGGAATGTCTTTTACACATGTATATCATAATCATTCAAATATATAAATCTAATAGCACTTAAGATTGTATAACAAAATAATATTTCCTCCATGAACCAAGATTTCTTATGGGATGAGATGAGGGAGAGAAATCATAGACAAAAAGTAGATGATGTCAGTCCTAATATGACAGACAAGGACAATGGGAAGAAAGAGTAAAGAGCAATGCAGAAGCCACAAAAGTGTCAGCGTTTTCCTGATTTTACCACTTGTGAAAATACAAATCTTCTGAAATTCCTTATGGACTGATAAAAGGACCACGCAGATCACCAGGCAAATTTTTACAACAATTATGTCACTTCTAGTAGTCTTGCCATAATCACTGATTAATCTGGTCTGGTCCCACATATAATATGGCCTGGAGCTGGGCAGTTTGTCTCAGTGTTTCCTCTTACCATAAAAAGAAGTGCTGGCTGAGAGTGGTGGTACACATCTGTAATCCCAGCACTCAGGAGGCTAAGGCAGAGAGTTCAAGGACAGCCTGGGCTACATAAACAAGACCCTGTCTCAAAATAAATAAATAAATAAATAAATAAATAAATAAAGTAAGTGATATTTTTTTCCTTCTTTGATGATAAACTTTCCAGTTCAGTAAAAATCTTTGTTTACCAGATATAAAAATGTCCATTTTCAAGCTGTTCTGTTGACCCTGGGCTTTCTCTCCCACTTCCCCCTCCGCCTTTTGCCTTTAAAAGTTCAGGATGTCTCAAACAGTAACTGTTACATTCTGTCTAGCAAGCCTGGACTGTGGACAGTGATCTAACCTCTTGGAAAAAACATGGAGTTCACCCAAAAACTGAGAGAGACATTCTCTCGCCCCAGCCGCCAGCTCATAGGTTTCAAAGTCCTGGGACACACTTCATGAACAGCCCGGGGCTCTCGCATGTTAGCTGGCAGTGCCAACTCAAACACAGAAAGCACTTCAGCAGGTATAAACAGCAGCCACACAGCAGGCCAGGCCCAGAAGGCAGGCAGTGAGGGGGAAACCAGCAAGCCAGCCCTCGCCTGCGTCATTCTCCCACAGCCCTCTCCACAAAGAAAAAAAGTAACCCTCCAGTCAGACTACAGACTCAAGAACCCAGAAAGCTTGGATTAAATGAACACAGAAATATTCTTCCCTTATAAAGGAGAATGGTCTTGCTGGTACATGCATGCATGTGCGTGCACACACACACTCACACACATGCACACATGCACAAATACACTCGCACACAATCTTTGCAGCAGTAAGTCACCTATGATCATTTTAATTTTCTTGAAAGCAGAAAAATTGGACTTTGATCGAATGTGTGAAAAATAAAGGCTTTTTTTCTTCAGGGATTTTGCTCATTTTTCTTAGCACATGCTCAGCATCCACACTTCATTAAGGATCTTCCACATCCTTTTAAACATATTTGACTTCCAATACATTGACATTTTTCACTGTTCTCCATTCCCAACACTGACACAAGCACTCATCTCATACTCTCAACCAAGAGTGACAGGATGGAAAGAGTACTATAGTTTCTTGCTATTTTTACTCTGCTCTTGTGCAAGTTGTCTGAGATCTTGGTGGGAACCTAGATTTATTGAGTCCATACTACATGAGATAGTTCACAAGCCTATTGACACATGTCATCTCTTTTATATCTCATAACAAACAACACCATCTTCATATGTGCTGTCTTCCTATCTCAGATGCAGAAAGAGACTCTCAGAAGATAAGTATCATTCTCAGTGTCACACTGTTTGTTAAGTGATGGGAGCCAGGATTCCTGCCTGATTATCCCATGATCTGGGGTCTTTCCAATATGTTGTGTTCAATTCTTTACTACAGACTTTAATATGCCCAACACATCATGCCTTTATTAAAACATATATAATTCATGTCTGTGTACAGTATAAGAATTCTTCAGCAGCCAACATGCTACCCAACTTTCTGTTATTGCAAAAAAAAAAAAAATAGTAAGACAAACAACTTATAGTAAAGAGAGGTTTATTTTGCCTCCTAGTTAAGGAGAATTCTAGGTTATAGTTGGTTGACACCATGGCTTTTGGGCCAGGGGGCAAGAAGGCGCATCTTAGCAGCAGTATGTAGCCAAAATGTTCACTTGATGGCTGGTTGACAAAAGGAGAGAGAAAAAGACCAGAATTCCCGAAGTCTTCTTCAAAGGTATGCTCCCAATGATGTGATATCTCTCAAATAGAGCCTCTTGAATATTCCACTTCCCCTAATAGCGCTATGGGTTGGGGACCAATCATTTAACACATGGGACTTGAGGGACATTCCAGATCCAAATCATAGAAGCCAACAACAACAAAAGAAACCCACCATGTTAAGGATGAAATATTTGGGGCACTCCCATTAAAACCAGGAAAAAGACACAGACAAATATTGTCAAGAGTATTATTCAATATTAGGAGATTTTGACTAATGAAAAATAATAACAAAAGAATAACAAGTATACACATTAGAAAGAAAAGAAAAGACATTTTTGCAGATATTATGCTTCTACATCAAGAAAATTCATGAATCAGTAATTTCTTAAAGTTATTCAAATTTAAGATCAATATATTTGTCTATAAATATTTTTCTTTTTATACCAGCAATAACTGGTTACTTGAAGGCATTAACTGGAAATTTTCTACTTTAAAAATAAAATAATAAACATAGTTTAAATGACTAGAAATAAGCTTTTTATGAATGGAGTCAAGCTAATACACAAAAATAAAAACTATAAAACATTACTGAATCATACATAAACTTAAAAAAGTATAGGTGCCATGTTCCTGAATAAAACATTGTAAATTAAGTCTTAATTAGTCTATAAATTCAGTATATTGCCAGTGAGACTGTAGATGGTATTTTAAAAGTTAATTTAAAAATATATGTAAACATAGAATCCATAAAAAATTGGAGATTATTTTCAAAAGAAAAAGTTTTGTTTAGATCCACATTAATGAAAATAGTGTGATATTTCCAGAGAAGTAGTGAAATAGATCAGAACAGAGTAGTTAAATAGAACCATACAAAAATAATTTGGTATATGATAAAGAGGACATTTCAGTTCAATGAGGAAGGGTGGAAATAGATATTCCAAGAATATTTGAAGAGAATATAGCCTTCATTTGCCAAAAGAAAAGAGGGTGGAAACAATGATCAGATAATTCATACACATGGCAAGACAAATGGGAGAAAATTATATAGTAGCCTTGACATTTGCACACAAAAATAAATTTCAGATGTCAGAAAACTATATGGAAAATTACAAGGAATAAAATTACTAAGAGAAAATGAAGGAAAATATTCTTATAACCCTGGGGTAGGGATGCCTTCTTACATAAGATATACGTAAATGAAAAGTCTGGTCAATCTGACTATATCAAACCATAAAATTTCTGTATGGCAAAATATACATATATAATGATAAAAGAGAACGGATAGCATGGAGAGGACTATTTCAATTATATGTATTACTGATAAAATATTAATATTCTAAATGCATATCATCTGGACCAAATTAATGACAAAAAAAAACCCAACTAAAACAATGATAAAAATAGAAAAATGAGCCAAGCATATCACCTGGCTTTTCACAGATGTGGACATACAAATGGCTAAATACATAAATAAAAGCTGTTCAACCATACTGTATCTATTCAAATAAAAGTAAAAAGAACCATGAGGGGTTTTGTTTTTGTTTTACATTTTGTTTGTTGTTTGTTTTGCTCCAAAAAGGTAAGAAATTCAATGATAATCTTCTTTAGTTTGTGAGGAGGTAGGTAAATGTCTATGATTCCCTCTTAGAAGGGTAGGTTAGTACTGATTTTTTGGAGGATAATTTTATAATAACTTTAAAACTTAAATAGAAAACAAATTCAGTAAAGCAACAGGATACAAAAGCAATAAAAAAAATTCAGTAGCTTTTCTATACACAAATAGTGAATTTGCTGCGAAAGAAATCACAAAAACAATCCCATCACAATCACTGCAAAAAACAAAAAAAATACTGAGGAATAAACTAGTGAAATAAAAGTCCTCTACAATGAAAAAAACAAATCAGCAATGAAACAAATTAAAGAAGACCCTAGAATGTGGAAAGACATGCCAAGTTAATGGCTTGGAAGAATTAATATCCTTAAAATGACCATACTACTCAAAGTGATCTATAAATTCAATACAATGACCATTAAAATATGATAGACATTATTCACAAAACACCTCAAATAGCAAAAGTAATCTTGAACAAAAAGAACAAAACTGGGAGGCATAATAATACTTGATTTGAAAACATAACAGAGGAGCCACAGTAACCAAAACAGAATGGTACTGGCAAAATAACAAACAAAAACATCAACAGACCAATGGGAACAGAACAGAGATCTCAGAAATAAATCCAAACATGTACAGCCAACTGACTAAATAAAGGTATCAAAAACCTAAATTTAAAACCTGAAACTCAGGCTAAGAGAAGAAAACATAGGATAAATACTTCAAGACATTGGCACTGGCCATGATTTTCTGGATAGGACACCCAAAAGCACAGGAAACAAAAGCAAAAATTAACAAATGGAAGTATATCAAATTAGGAAGCTACTGCACACCAAAAGAAATAATCAACATATCAACAGAGTAAAGATAGAAGTATAGAATGGGAGAAAATATCTGCCAACTATTCATCTGACAGAAGTTTAATACCCAGAGTATATAAACCCAGAGTATACCCAGAGTAAATAAAAAAGTTTAATACCCAGAGTATATAAACAGCTCAGAAAAACAAGCAATCCAGTTAACAGATGGGCAAATGATCCAAACAAACACTTCTCAAAAGAAGCAATACAAATGATCAACCAATATATGGAAAAAATGTTTAATATTAGCCATCAGGGAAATGAAAATCAAAACAATGAGATATTATCTCACTCCAGTTTAATGACTATTGCCAAAAAGGAATGAAGCTGGGCACAGTAGCACACACTTGTAATCTCAACAACTTGGGAGGCTGAGGAAAGAGGATTTCAAGTCTGAGGCCAGAAGCAGCCTGCACAACTTAGTGACACTGTCTCAAAATTAAAAATTAAAAACGGGCCTTGGGTATGACTCAGTGGTAGCCCCCTTCCTTACATGTGTGAAACCCAGGGTTCAACTCCTCAGAAATGCAGAAACAAAAAACAAATATCCCCCCAAAAAAGAAAAAATAACAAATCCTGGTAAAGAATAGAGAAAAAGTAACTTTTCAGTACTGTTGAGAGGAATGTAAATTGGTACAGCCATTATGAAGAAGACTATGGAAGTTCCTCAAAAAACTAAAAAAAAATCTATCATATGATCTGCCCATCACACTTCCCAGTATATGTTGCTGTTGATAGGTGCCTTCGAGTTGTGTCCTACTCATAGCGACTCTTACAGGATTTTCAATGGCTGATTGTTTTGGGATTGCCATGTCCTTCTCTCATTTTTTACACTGCTGGGAATCCAACTCAGCACCTCAGAGACTGCAGAGCAGCACTCTACCAACTGAGCTAAATCCCAGTCAATACATATGTTGTTGTTGTTAGGTGCTGTCGAGTCAGTATCCGACTCATAGCGACCCTCTGTACAACAGGGGAAACACTATTGTCAGCACTTCTCTGCTGTTCATAGGGTTTTCAATGGCAGATTGATTTTTGGGAGGGGATTGCCAGGTACTTCTCCCAAGCCTACAGTTTCTGGTGTTCCCAGGTGGTCTCACATCCAAGTACTAACCAGGCCCGACCCTGCTTACCTTCCGAGATCTGACGGAATTGGATGCCACAGGGCTATGGCTGCAGGCGTCAATACATATATGTCCATGTAATTTCCCGTGATAATTGAAAATTTTAAAGAAGATGGGAAAACAAATAAATTTATTCCCTGATGAAAGAAGTATAAACTTTAGAACCTGTTTGGAGAACCATTTCATAATACCTGACTAATTTCAACATTTATCAGGTGAACACATTCATTAGTAATAAAGAAAATAATACATTTATAACTCTTTGAGCATGTATGTATCATGCATTTTTAGACAATTTGTATGTTTTACTATATTTATTCATTAATATCTACAAACTTGGGAGACAGATGATCTTATCCTACTGTATAGAGATGCAAATAGCAGCATTACTTGTGATAATAAAATTTAGAAACCTAAATAATTCCTAGTGATGAAATAAATGTTATCCAATTCATATAATAAAATGAGTAGCCGGGCGCAGTGGCACACACCTGTAATCCCAGCGGCTGGGGAGGCAGAAGCAGGAAGATCTCAAGTTCGAGACCAGAGGCAGTCTGCGTAACTTAGTGAGACCCTGTCTCAAAAAGTAAAAAAATGGGCTGAGGGTGCAGCTCAGTGGTCCAGCACTTGCAGAGCATGCAAGTGCGAGGCCCTGGGTTCAACCCCCAGTACCACAAAAATAAATAAATAAATAAATAAATAAATAAATAAATAAATAAAATGAGTGAGGTAAATATATATTGAAATAGTTTCATAATTTGTTGACCAAATTAAAAACAGAGGCTAAGATGATTATATTAGAGTTCATTGTGTTTTAGAAAACAGAAGTAAGCACACACAAACACACACACACACACACACACACACACACACATAGTTGTTGTTGTTGTTAGGTGCCGTTGAGTCAGTATCCGACTCATAGCAACCCTCATAGGGTTTTCAATGGCTGACTGTTTCGGGATTGCCTTGGGAGTGGATTGCCAGGTCCTTCTCCATATATATATATATATATATATATATATATATATATATATATATATATGGAGAGCTATATATATGTGTGTGTGTGTGTGTGTGTATATATATATATATATATATATATATATAGAGAGAGAGAGAGAGAGAGAGAGAGAGAGAGACAGACAGACAGACAGACAGACAGACAGACAGACAGACAGAGACACAGACAGAGGCAGAGAAATTAACCTAGGAGCCTGGGAGGATATAAACTAAACCGGTAAATTTGGTTATCTCCGGGAAATGAGGAGGACTTATTTTTTCTGGTGCATACATTTCTATATTGACAGAATGTTTTACAGTGAGCAGTGTATTACATTCATGACTGGCAACAAAAGAGTAAAGTCATTCCTATCAAAAGCAAAAATGTTGTTGTTGTTGTTGTTGTTGTTGTTGTTGTTGTGAGGTATTGTTGAGTCAGGTCTGACTCATAATGACCCTATGTACAACAGAACAAAACACTCCTAGAAACTGTGCCATGCCCAGCACTATGTCAGTGTTTCTCTGGTATTCATGGGGTTTTCAATGGCTGATTGTTTAGAGAGTAGATTGCCAGGTCTTTCTCCCATTTTTTGTGATACTGTGGATCAAATGTGGAGCCTGAGAGAGTTCATAGCAGCACTCTACTAACTGAGCTAAACCCCAGCCCAAAAGCAAAAATAGTAACATTATATCTTAATTTGTCCATTCTTAAACTCAATAAAAACTCAATGTGGTATGGAATAAATTCAAGAAAAGAAATCATCTTAAAATATATCCTGTAAAGATGAAATGGTTAATTTGTCCATTCTTAAACTCAATAAAAACTCAATGTGGTATGGAATAAATTCAAGAAAAGAAATCATCTTAAAATATATCCCGTAAAGATGAAATGGAATATATCTCAGTAATCCTTCAACTAAATCCCTTCAGATTTTTTAGCCAACTCTTAAGAGTGATCTTTAAATCTATTTCCTCTTAACACTAGCCAACACCAAATATATACATATCCATTTGAAATAAATACACATACATTTGAAAGAAACTATGAATATATGGTAATAAATATTTGGATATTTTCTTTATGAGAAACTATGCCTTTATTTCTTTCCTCTTTGTTTTTGTGATATTGAATGGAAAGTTTAATTTGAAAGTAAATTTTGCAAAACAACACAAGTGTAAAAACCATTAGTGGCAACAGCACTTGCTAAATACTGACATGTGATTGTGTGATAGATCAAGTCTGGCAGCTTTGGGGTATCTAATTCAAAAAATGATAGTATATGAAAGAACAAAAGTCCCTGTCAGCCAGATCAACAGAGCTATGCCTTATCTAACTAGTAAAGAATGTTTTGAAGAGATAGGCTGCAAAATTATATGGACCAAATTGCAAGATATAAACAATGGTTTTATATCTACACAAAGAATTCAGAGAATCCAGAGCCAGAAGAAATGCATTTCAAATCAAAATGTTTAAAGCCTCTCCCTTTCTCTTTCTCTTTCATTATGTCCTTCTGATTAAACAATTCATCAAGGAGATTGATTCCAAGCCCCTTAGTAGCCATGCCTGAAAGGTCAGAAACACTGGCAAAAATAAGAAAAAGAAGAAGAAATAAAAGAAACAAAAACAAATAAGAGACTTGAAGGAACTGTGAACATCCAAAACCTGGCATTAGATTTGGCAACAGGTGAATTTTCTTTGGAGGGTATTAATTTTGCAAGTCAAAGCTATTAAAATCTGACTTCCTGTTTCAGGTCTGGAAGGCATAATGCACAGGTCTCTTGGTCCAGATCTCCCTAGGGATTGTATTTTATCTAACTGGTCCCACCCCCTTCAGTCATATTTTAAGTGCAAAATCTACTGGACAAGACCATTAATTTAGTCTTGCCACATACTGTGTGGAAGTCTATGTCAATGATAATCTGGCTTCTCTGGATAATTATACATGCCCCTACTAAATGCACAAACCTATGGTTCCCAGAAATGTCTTATGATCTCAGGAAAGTGTTCAATCCTATTTTTAATCACATCCGTGTTGGAAACAAACTGTCATTTATTGAATAACCCTTTATTTTCAGCTGACTCCTTCAAAATGTCTGACTTCAAGAATCCTTTGATGACAGTGGAATCAATCCATCACATTTCCTTACTATGTAGACTCTCCTCTTTCACCTAGAGGATTATTTTGTAATTTCTCCATATTTCTTCTTAAACCTTGATTCCCCTATATCCTCTGCCATCACGCCCATTAAAAGGTCTGAATGTATGACTCTGTCTGATGCCAACCCTACCACTTGCTCTCCAGCTCCCATCTCTTCTTGCACAAGTCTCCCCTCTCCTACACTGTTTATTTCCCCCATTATACTCATTATATTTCAGAATCAAACACATGACTCCACTAATCTTTTTAAAACCCTCTCTTGACACCACTTACCCCTGCAGACCCTGTCCTATTTCTGTTGCCTCTGTCACAAAACTCTCCCAGATGTTGTCTATGCTCATGATTGACTGTAATTCACTCCTCCTATTCTCTCTCCATCTCAGTTCAAATGCTTCCCCCATCAATCCACAAAAACTACTTTGCCAAGAGCACCAAGACCCTCCACACTGCTAAATCCCATCATTACTCCTCAGTCCTCACTTAACTGGTTAGCTGTCAACCCTGATGCAATCACTAGCTCCTCCCAGAAACATGTCTTCTTACTTAGAGTAGCTCTAAAGCAGGGCTTCTTTCTTGCCTTCCTCCTCCCTCACTGTCCACTCCTCATCCTTCTCTCTTTCTGGTTATCACCTCTCCCACCTAGCAACTGCCCAGGACTCAGTCTTTGGTCTTCTTGACTCACTGTCTAGTAACCTCATGCAGGTTCATGGCTTTCAGCCTCACATCTTTGCTAAACTCTCTCAGATTTATTTTTGCAGCCTGATAGCTTCTCTAACCTTCAGCTGATGCCTCCAGTGGGATATCTCACAGGGGTCGTAAATTGAATTGCTTCAGTTGAGCTCCTCTCCACCTACTTCAATCTGTTCCTCCCTTAGTTTTTCCACTGCAGTAAATGGCAACTCCATCTATTCACTATATCAAGCCAATACATCCTGGTGTCTTCCTTTGCTTCTCTCTCTCACCTTCCTCTCACCCCATTTTGAATCCATCAGAAAATCCTCCTGGCTCTAGTTTCAAAATATATCCAGAATGTGACCACTGTTTAGTACCTCCACTGCTATTACCATGGTCCACACACCACTATCCTTTTCATTTGGATTACTGCAGCAAATGCCTATCTCTTCCATTGTCCTTTCATTCAAGGTTCCATCAACATAGCTGACAGACTGACCCTATTAAAATACAGAACTTCTTTGCCCAAAATTTTACTTGGTTCCCTGTCTCAAAGCGAATGACAAAGCGCTTATTACAACTCCAAGAACTTCTCTCTCGTGTTCAACATCCAAGTTTCCTCTCTCACCTCCTCTCCCACTATGTTACCTGAGTCTGCTAAAGCAGGGCTTCTTTCTTGCCTTCCTCCTCCCTCATTGTTCACTCCTCATCTTTCTTTCTGGTTCTCTGACTCTGCTCCAGCCATGTTGGCCTACTTGGTGTTTCTAGAAGAAGCCAGGTTGACTCTTCAAGTCCTCACTCAGTGAGACCATCCTTTATTTCAAAGTGCAACCCTCCAAACTCTCCTGTCTCCAATTCTTGGGTTTCTCTATAACATTTATCATCACACAACATGGTTCATAGCTTATGTATGATGTTTAAGTTCAGGGAACACAGGGTATTTGTCCATTTCATTTGTTGTTGCATCCTCAGCATTTGAAATAGTGGTCTGAGATACAGTTAGTGTTTAATAAGTGAATTGAATATAGAAATGTGGTCAGGAGCCAGGCGTGACACACGCCTATAGTCCCAGCAGCTTGGGAGGCGGAGGCAGGAGGATTGCAAGTTTGAGACCAGGGGCAGTCTGCATAACTTAGCAGGGGTGCAGCTCAGTGGTCCAGTACTTGCAGAGCATGCAAGCATGAGGCCCTGGGTTCAACCCCTAGTACCACAAAAAAGAAAGAAAGAAAGAAAGATAAAGAAAGAAAGAAAGGAAAAGAAAGAAAGAAAGAAAGAAAGAAAGAAAGAAAGAGAGAGAAAGAGAGGTGGTTAGGAACTGGGCTGGTTGCTAGGTAAGGTACTATGTTACTTTTTTACTCTTCTGCATCACAGTTTCTCTGAAGTGAAAACTTCCTATTTAGATATCTCTGAAAAAATATTCTTTCAGGAAAACATGCTGAGTGAAATCTTTTCGTTATTCAATTTGGTTCCCAGATGCTTGCCATGTTTTAGCCTGCTGTTGCTGGTACCCTCATGGGTATGCCTGACAGCGTAAAGCATAATATTTTGTCTTGAAAGGATGTTTACTAAGAAAACTCTATACAGAAAAGAAACAATAAGCCCTCTCTACTTTCTTTGCAATTAAATAAAAGAGACACTCTATAAACAAACTCAGTGCCAAGTTTACAAGTTGGGTTTTTGTCTGATTTTTGACACTAGGATTCCTACATTTTGTAAACAGCTTGGCAAAAACTACATATGATGTTTTTTCAGAATGAGTTCATTACATCCTGTAGCTTGTTTGATTCTTGTTTGATTCACTTCCTAAAGTTGAAGGAAAAATCACTTTACAACAAAGGTAGAAGAAATTTAAAAGAGGCAACAGCAAAGAATTACTTAATGACCTATTACTTTTCTCTGATTCTGGAGTCCCATTTCTTTAACTAAAGCATTGTGAAAGCTGATTATCGTTGAGACATATGGTTTTTGATTAGTGTCTTCCAGATCTCCTTGTAGCTGACACTGATGACTTCACCAAAGCTCTTCTCCTGAGCAGTCAGCTGAGGGGATCACCATTCCCCTTATATTTGGATGTGGCTCTATGGCAGGATCCTTGTGCAGTTTTATTGTATGCTTCAGGCTGAAGTCTTAAGAAACGCCTTGTGCGATTCTGTTTTCCTTCATTTTCTGACTGGATGTGGAGAAGCCAGTAGAAGATTCTGGGCCCTAAAAGATGGTAGAAGAAGCTGGGGTCCCTGACAAACCATAAGATAGATGTCTCACTGATCAGGAATATTTATTTTTTGTCTGGTATAAGCTAGAAATATATTTGTATTATGTTAATCCATCAGGACTTGCGAGTTTATTATAGCAATCATTGTTAGATATCAAACTAAAATATGAGAAACTGTGCCCCCAGAGATAACTGGCACACTGTCTTATCAAAGGCATATCCCTCAGACATCTGACAGGAGTGCATACAAAATAAACATTCTACATAGCAACAAGAAAAGCTGACTTTCATCAGTTTTACAATGTCTGCCACAGCATTACAGAAGTAAGTTAATGCTTTCCAGAACTAAGAAATGAGTTTTTAAATTGAAGTGATTTGGAATGAGGTTGTTTAGTGGGTAAGAACCTTTCCTTACTCTTTAAAGCAAATTAAGCTTAATTTTCCACTTTTACTCCCAATGGTAATGAATCTAAAAAGTATTTCAGAACTTTTTCCCCAATCAGAAATATCTTCCAAAGAATTCTCTGAACTCTAAAATCAAGACATATTTCCTTATAAAACTATTAAAACAAATTTGTACACATTTTTGAATGTCTAGTATGTCTAAAGCATAGAGATAACCTTGCAAAGAAAAGGAAAATATTGGGTATCATTCTCTACCTCTGAGATTAATTTTCATAATTCAATTGCTCCAAAATTTAATGATTTTTATGGTGGGATACATATATCTGTATTGATCTAGAAAGATGATTTGGGAAAGCAGAGGATGTAGATGAGACAGCAATGGAACAATGGAGGAGTGGAAACAGAAAGGATGAGCTAATAAGGAAGGTGAGGCAGGACAACCTATTAACAAGATTTTTATCCCCTGGTTTTGAGTTGTAGAGAGTTCCTCACAATCATACAAATGTTGCCTCATTGCATAGTCCAAAACACTTGTTTGTTTCTAAGCATGGATCAGCTCTCTCCACAGCTATTGAACTATACTCCAACCTGGCAGTTTCTTGGACCAAGGCTGAATTCAGAGGGCTGAGGATCCTAGAAACAAGTCCAAGTGACAAGAACAGCCCTGAACTGTAGCCTGGAGATGGCATGGACTGTAATATGACCAGTGAAAGAATCTGGGCTCACGTGTTCTTGAAAGATGGAGATGAAGCCCAGCCTCTGATTCCTTTACAGCTCCTCATGGCACTAGAAAGATAGAAGTTTGCATCCTGTCCTACCATTTGTAAGCTGATATTATTTATGTCACTTCACTGCTCTGAACTTCCAATTTCCTCACCTGTAAGATGTGAAGGATGAAAGGGTATATTTCATAGGATTGTTACAAGAATTGAATGGCATGGTACATATGTAGGACTCAGTACAGTGTTTGCACATAGTAAGCATCCCATAAATGGTGGCTGCTTTATTATTTCAGTGTTTTATATTCATAATATCTAAGGTTCTAAGAGAAAGTCTCTCTGATGTTGTTGTTAGGATGGAGTTTTGATATGTTGCCCAACCTGATCTCAAATGCATAGGCTTAAATGCATCCTCCCACCTCAGCCTCCTGAGTAGTTGGAACCACAGGTGTGTGTCACCACACCCAACTGAGAAAAAATCTTTTAACCTCATCTATCCTTTCAAATTAACCAGAAAATTAAAAACAATGAAACTCCTCCATCATATGAATGCTGTGGTTATGAACAATCTTAAGGATGCTCTGATATTACTTTTGAATATAATAACAGATACTTTGAAGGCTTAATAAAGAGTCTTCATAAATATTTCCACACTGTATGAAAGATGTGAATACAAAATTATTTTCTTACCACTTTATGGTCATTACCAAGTAACTGAAAGAGTATATCCTGGAGATTGCCTCATGTGGCCTAAAATAAACTTGTTTTATAAAAGTCACATAATTTTGGCTAGAAATTAATTTTCAGTATCCAATCAGCCAGGAGAAAATGCCAACTTTTCAGTCACCTCAATATGAGGAATTATGTGCCGGAGAAGAGGAGGTGAGGAGAACTGTAGGAGAGGTGGTATTGAAGGCTCAGAACAACGGATAATTACCCATCAGTAGGGGAACACTTGGGTACTTTATCATCCTGCCTTGCTATTCTGGGACCTCCCAGATGAACACTAGCCCTGCTCATCCTAACCCATACCCCACAAGGAAAGAATGGCAACACAAGGAAGTGAATTTAAGACTCTTATTACTTACCTCTCAACCACAACCTAATGCTGATCTTCACATTTGCCTTTACTAGAAGATACTCATATTTTAAAGTCCATGAAATGCATGCCAGTTGTTACACATGTCCATGAATTTTAAAATAAAGAAGAGTAAAACTTAAAGTACCATTCACTTTCAATGGCTCATGTATAAAACATATTCTTTGTGAGTTATGTATTTCAGATAAATATGAAAAAACCTGAAATAAAGGGCTTTCTGCATTCAGTACGCGTCTAGTTTCCCTACACCACATAGGGCGGCAGTTCACTGAGGATACAGTTGCATTTTAGTAGGTTTTAAATTAAACCAAATGGAGAGCTTCCTGTCAAAAAAAATCCTCTAAGCCATTATTAGTTTTTTAATCTTAGTTGACACACCTGCATTCCCTAGGGAGCACTATCCTCTTCTGAAGAGTGAAGAAGTGAAACTAAGCAGTTTCTGAAGTTCTTTCCAGATACAAGATTCTAAGATTTAAAAAAAAAAAACACCTCTTGAAGGTTTATTTTGGCTATGAGAGTCTTTCTTGAAACTGATATTCTCCATCAATGAATCACAGAAACTTCCAAGATAATCTAGCCAAACCTAATCCAATGCTGAAACCCCTCATACATCTTCTATACCACCTCTTGTAATAGGAAACTTATCTCTCTAGGCAGTCCAATCAAACTTACAGCAGCTTTTCTCAACAGTAGGTTCTTCCTTGTACTAAGTTGAAATCTACCAGTATTAGTCAACATTCTCCAGAGAAACAAAAATGCAGACACAGACAGACACACATACACTCATCCCTCTACCCACCCACACACGTGAGGACCTGATTCTTAAGGTCCTGGAGGTTGAGAAGTCTCCCTGTCTACTGTCTGTGAGCTAGAGACCCAGAAGGGCCAATGGTATGGTTCTCAAGTCCAGAAAACAGAAATAACAGAGCCAATGGTGTAAATCCTAGTTCAAGGGCAAGAGAAAATAAGGTAAGATGAGATATCTGATCTCCAGCAGATAGGCAGAATGAAAAAGGGACAAACTCTTCCTTCCTTCACCTTTTTTCCTGTTCAGGCCCTCAAAAGATTACAAGATGACTTCCACAATGTATTGAGTATGCCAATATAAATGAAATATCCTCACAGAAACACCAAAAAAGATGTATAATCTGGGTACCCTGTAGTCCAGTCAAGCCAACATATAAAATTAATCACTCTATCTCTAAAATTTTTGCATATAGATCATGAAAATGGAATATTTCATGTAAATATACCTGTGTATATCAGGATTCACATATTGAATTTAACAATTTTTTATCAGGCATTAAGTGTATATAAGTAATAAAACTTTTGTATATAGCTATATCTGAAGAGGGTGCTGGGGTTTAGCTCAGTTGGTAGAGTGCCACTCTGCACTCTCTGAGGCCCCAAGTTCGATGCCCAGCACCACAGAAACAGAAGGACCTGGCAACTCACTCTTGACATAATTCAAAAACAATCATCCATTGAAAACCCTATGAACAGCAGAGAAGTACTGACATAGTACCTGGCCTGGCACAGTGTCAGGGAGTGTTTTATTCTGTTGTACATAGGGTCGCTATAAGTCGGACCTGACTCGATAACACCTAACAACAACAACATATCTATAGAGCAAGGACATCATTTCTTGAATTATGCAGTTGTGAACTATATCCTATATTTCTCTATATTCTACATTCTACATTGACCTTCATTTCAACATGTATGACAACAATCATCCAGATATTCTGAGGCATATTCTTTGTCCTTACATTCATATAAATATCTATTTTTAATCTTGGGGATTTTTTATAGATATGCTATATTTTATTTTATTTTTTCATGTTTGGGATTGAACCCAGGGCTTTGTGCATGTTAGGCAGGCCCTTTATGTCTAAGCTATACTTCCATCTCAAGATATACTTTAAGTAAATAAAAATTATATGACTCATTTATATACTCATAGAAAGTGATATTAAACTATTCAGAAAAGATCATCAGATTAATTAAAAAATACCATTATCATCACTGGGATTTTGTAATAATATCTTTGAAACTTTATCACATTAAAAATGTGTGCAAGGGCTTTTACAAACCAGGTTTTAAGCTAATGAGTTCAATTTAGCTAAACTCTCTGGAAAATAAGATATTCATTTTTGTTTACTTTTATTTCCCATAGTCATAAAGGTGAGAATCTAAATCTTCCTTCATTTTAATCATAAATTAATCACTTCTCTAGGACTTGAGATTAGTCTGATTGCTTCTAAACTTTCAAATTAACATCAAATTATAATTTCTTAGAAAGTCTGAAAATAGTACAACTTTTTAAACATCTTGATTCTAGGAAAACAGACTGCAGCAATATGCACATTTAGGCATTTAACATTGTTTTAGATGATTCATAAAGTAAGGAGTTGCATTTGTACTCACAAATGGTGATAACGAATCTCAAAACTACTGTGTCAGAATAACCTTGATCTATAACTAGATTGGGGCTGGGATTTAGCTCAGTTGGTAGAGCACTGAGCTGCAGTCTCTGAGGTCCCAAGTTCAATTCCCAGCACTGCAAAAATGGGAGAAGGACCTAGCAATCCCCTCCCAAGGCAATCCCGAAACAGTCAGCCATTGAAAACCCTAGAGGGTCGCTATGAGTCGGATACCAACTCGATGGCACCTAACAACAACAACATAACTAGATCAAGAGATTTGAAAGTGTATGAGTGCTTACAAGGTAAAGGCAACAAAATAAACTTAATTATTAAACACTGTGCTTCAATCTTCTCATTTATGAAATGAAAGTAGTACAACCAAATTTTTCTACCCAATAGGGTGTTCATGGCCACTAGAGGAAAAAATACATAAAAGAATATTAAAAATACTAGAAAATATTATATAGGCATGATGATGTCAGAATAGCTGCAATTACTGTTTTTATCTATATAAATTCCCATTCTCATTTGAAATTTTTTTTCCATACTGGGGGTTGAATTCAGGGTCTCACGCTTGCATGCTTTGCAAGTCCTGGACCACTGAGCTGCACGTCCAGCCCATTTTTTCTTAACTTTTTGAGACAGGGTCTCACTAAATTACCCAGACTGCCTCTGGTCTCAATCTTGCAATCCTCCTGCCTCCTCATCCTGAGTCACTGGGATTACAGGCATGCGCCACTATGGGTGGTTCTTGTTTGAATATTAACCTGTCTAAATCTTATACTTAAAAAAAAATCAAGCTAGAATTTTGTTGAAGACAAGCTTTCTCGACATTTTAGAATTTCCTGCTTACTTTACTTCTAGCCAAAAGTGCTACAAAAATAGCCACTCTCATAGTTCTTTCACACTTCTTTTTCCAATCCTGGACAGATTCTCAAATACAAAAAAGATGTGCTAAGATAGTCAGGGGGAAAGTTGGGTGGATGCTACTGAACCTCTAAAACAAACTTTGGAACAAATGTAATAGCAATTAGTTTTTGGTCATCAGCATGGAACTGCTAACATGGGCCCTCTGTTCTAATTTCTAAACTTTTGCTGATTAAACATTTAAACTTCTTATCATGTCTTCCTTATATTTCTAATCATAATTCTCAGAACTGAAATCCTATATTTACCTAAGGCAATGGAGCATACATTGTAGTTGTTACGTGCCCTTGAGTCAATGTCCAAATCATAGCCACCCTATGTACAATAGGCGAAACAATATTGTTAGTGCTTCTCTGCTATTCATATAGTTTTCAATGGCTGATTGTTTTTTGGGAGTGGGTTGCCAAGTCCTTCTCCCAAGCCTATAGCACCTGGTGTTCCCAGGAGGTCTCCCATCCAAGTACTAACCAGGTCCAACCCCACTTAGTTTCCTACATCTGATGGGATCAGATACCACAGTGATATGGTTGTAAGCACACAAACCCTGCAAGTTTTGAAAACAAGTTCAAGGTGTATAATTACTATCCAGTAATTTTTGCAATGGAAGCATTTTGATAATAAATTTTTATTTATTTCCTCTTATAACCACTCTAGTATTAATTCATAAGAGACTCAAGAGAGTGTGGAAAAGAAATAAGAGTCATCATGTTCTGATGGAATACTCTCAAGGTCAAATGATTTCCTTCTAGTCTGTGTCAACCTCTTGGGAGTGGTGAAGTCAATGTTAATCTTCCTCAGCGAAAGGGAGGAGGGCTTCTAAAATAGACCAAAGGGAGAATGGGTAATAACACCAGGAAAAAAACCCAAAAAACAGAAAAGCACCAGAAACACAATGGAAACTAATATTCAGGTAGGTTAATGTTAGGGTGTTTTGATGATGTCATTCATTTAAGAGCCATTGGAAGTCAGTGAGTTATTTAAAGGATAAGGTTAGAAGGGCTTATGGGAACTAAAATCCCACAATTTCCAGGAAATACAAAGCATGAACTACCCACCATGTCTTTAAGTGTATAATTAAAAGAAGAAAGCTTGAATGCTTTTCTAGTCATGGTAGCCAGGACTCCTGTGCTTTATTTTTTTACCTAAAAATAGAAAAACAACAACAGTGAAACTAAAACCACCAACTTAAATTTCATGGGCCAAATCCTAAAAATAGATCAGACTCAGCTTTCTTATGGAAATAAATATAAGGTAAAAAAGAAAAAAACCAGAGTATCTGAACTGCTTGTCAAAGTTGTCTGAACTGAATGACAAGTCCACAAGGTAGCCTGACTCTTAGGAGCCTCTTATGAGCTGTGCTGAGCTATGTGTAGTCACTAGCAACCAAAGGGCACTATGCTGGGATGTGATAGGAAAAAAAATGGTTATTAAAAACATACATGCTTAGTTCCTTATACCTTTGTTAGACATACAAATTCAATTATTACAGAAAAACTTCACAGTGGCATTATACAATTTTGTGTTATTTTTCCATAAATTCATATATAAAATGATAAATATAAGATAGTTTGTAGTCTTCATTTTAAATATTGTATTCAGTATATTTTTCTTCATGTATCATAAAGATTATGGTTTAAAAACTGAAAAGAATTTATACTTCAGTGCCATTTACATCAATGTAAGAGGACACACTTTTGGATTATGATTGAGAACTTTTCTTCATTATTACTTCATCATTGATAAATACTTTCTTTAGTTTAGAATACACTCCAAGGCAAAGAGATTTACTTTGGAATAGTTTTTGTAGTGAATCAGTTCAGTCGCAATTTGGTTAAAGAGGGTACATCAACTAAGACCAAGAGAAGAGGATCAAAAGTTTCATGTTCCACATGCATTTACCTTCTAGATTCACCTTTCAGCAAACACATTAAAAATCTACACTTGGGTAATACACCATGCTGAACATCAGCATGCTTTAGTGGAAACAGCTTAAAATAATTCATGTGGCAGCTAGGCATGGTGGCACATGCCTGTAATCCCAGCAACTCCAGAGATATAGGCAATAGGATCACAAGCTCAAGGCCAGAGTCAGCCTACATAACTTATTGAGACCCTGCCTCAGGATTAAAAAACGTAAAATGCACTACAGGCAGAGCTCAGTGATAGAACACTTGAAAAAGGGTGCATGTGGCTCTGGGTTCAACCCCCAGGGCCACAATAATAGTAATAATAATAATTCATGTAGTATGCTTAGTTCATTGCCCACCATAGAATAATTCCTCACTGTTACTAACAACAATAACAATTTCAGTAAAGACCCCTCTAAATATGAAACATCCCAAAAATTCTGTGCCTTTGGTTTCCATAAATATATTGTGCTGACTGACTTTGCTTTTAATAATAACAATCTTTCTACCTGTCATTTATAGTGCAGTGACAGAAAAAAGGGATCAGAAAAATACACAAAAGTCTACAACACAATTTGTATTGTGATTAGACAGATATAAACTAAGTATTATGGTTGCTCAAAGTAGAATGTGGAAACATAGAAAGAATCTCTTCTTGTGGGAGTTGATACTTGAGCTGGATTTTGAAAGATTGAAAGGGACTCAGTAAAGAGTTTAGCTGGATTACAGAACAAATAAAGTAAGTTGTCAGGCCAGATACCAGCCAGTTATCAATGGTATACTAAGAACTTTTTTGGTATTTCATTCACCAAGGAATAGGAAGCCAGTAAAGGTATGAGAATAGGAGAGTCAAATATGCATGTAGCTATACATACATATTTATAGGTATATGTGTGCATGTGCATGTGTGTGCTTATTTATATATCTCAAAGTACAAGACTACTTCTTAAGTACCTTTTTCTTAGGAGGTCAATAATTGTACTCTTATATTGGTTATAAAATCTCAAATCTTTCTGGTAGTAAATAAAAATGAAGACCACTCTAGGGAGATGATACCTGGCTGCATAAGTCAAGCAAGAATATCTGAGGATGCAGCTAAAACTCTGATGCTGATGCTGATGTCAAGCACTATGTCCTCATCTATGGTAGGATGAAACACAGGCCGTGGGGCGGGGGGGTGGGGGGGGCAGCTGATGACCTGGATGCCATAGCACATGAAGAAGATTCTGTCTCATGAGACCTGTGGACACCCAAGTCAGTGGCTGTCTGCCTGTCCCAACAGGAATGCCTAATTTGTTCTTGAGCACTTGTACAAGAAGGGTGAAACTAGAAGAAAACAACACTACCTACCCTAGAGCCTGAGAGAAAGCTCCTGCTTAGACCTGGAGGGGACCTTGGAGGAGAAGCATTTTCTATCAGCATCATAAATGTGGGATGATTCTTCTTCCATTGGTTAGTGCATTAGGTCGCCAGGACCACCAGAACAAATGAGGTGGTTTAAAACTACAGAAATTTATGCTCTTACAATTCTGTGTGTCTGAAACAAAGGTGCTGGCAAAATCAAAGTGCTGGCAGGGCCTTGCTTTCTCTGAAGGCTCTAGGTAAAAGAAATATTTGTCTTTTCCAGCTTGTGGTGACTGCCAGTAATTCTTTGTACTTCTTGGCTTATAGATAAATCACTCCAATTTCTGCCTCCATCTTCACATAGCCTCTCTTACATGTGTGTCTGTGTAAATTCTCCTCTTCTTATAAGGATATCAGTTAATAGATTAAGAACCACACTAATCACCAAAGACTTTATCTTAACTAGATTATACCTGCCAAGACTTTGTTTCTAAACTAGGTCACATTACTAGGTTCTGCGGGTTAGAACTTCAACATATCTTTTGAGGGCAAGGACACACTTCAACACACAGCAGTTGGCTTATATAACACTAAAGAGAAAATACTGCATCTCCCACCATTCATCTGCTGTCTGTAGCCCAGTGGCTCTGACAGCTTAACTAAGGATACGCAGAGCCATGAGAGGGCAGGATTCCAGGAGGGGGCTGCACAATCCTCCACCAGTGCCTGGAGAAATCAGCCTCCAACTTCTGAATAGTCCTGATTCGCACATACAAACTGTCCAAGAGGTCAGTCTCAAGAAGAAAAAAAAGTTATAATCAGAAGTGATGATCCATTTAAAGTGATGAAACCTTTAAGACAACCTGTCCTGAATCACACCCCTGTTTACTTCATCCCTTAAGAAGTTCTCTCCTGGGCACTGCTAGACTCAGATGAACAGTGCTCAAAAGTTTATGCAGATATGCATAGGTGAGAGCTCTGGGGAGCTCACAGTGCTTGCCTGCAAGAGAGTCATTAAGCTATTCATCCTGAGCTAGCCAAAAGAGATGCACCAGAAGAGAGTATTAGGTCCATTATCAACCTATGCAGAAGTTGAAATGTTGGTAGATTTCTACTTTTTTGTTTAATACAAAAATCTATAAAATGGAAACAAAAAAATTTCAGTTTTCCTCCAAACTAACAAAAAAAAGGCCAGATTTTATTATAGCTTTTGAGTTGTTGGCTCAGAATCAGAATCTCAACATGTCAGACACAGGGGTGAAAGTATTAAAAATACAGAATTTAACTCTGTTCGTGGGATGTGTTAAGTTGACATTGACCAACAATAGTAGTTAATAGCTGATGGAATTTAGTATGACTGTAATATATTCTTTGTTTTTATACCTTAAATAAATTACAAAAAATTCTTTGTTTAGTAACTTATAAAATACTTATTTCAAGCCTGTTTACCTTACTAAATTCTAAACTTGATGAAGATTAGGTCTTAATTTGGTTTGCTTCTATATTCCTAGTACAATGCTTATTATATAGTAGAAGTTTGATAAATATTTGGGAAAACTTATAGGCAAAAAAAAATCAGAGAAGAAAACGTTTATTAGATTTAAGAGCTACTCTTACAGAGAAATGGAAAAGAAGATCTAGTGATTCATTCAGCAGTTATGGACCATGTCATTAAACGAATATGAATCACAATAAACCCCCTGGAATACTGAGCTGGGAAACTGTTAACTCTGAAGCTTGGCAGGCATAAAGTTGACTTGATCTGTATCCCACCCAAGATTAAAGTGCCAAATCCAACATCCAGCACTAATTTAGAAGGTCAGTGGCTAAAAACTCATTCATATATTGAATTCAAATACTAAGTTATTTTTAAAGTAGTAAAATCTATATTCATATGTATTCCCATAAAATTCATAATTGCTACAAAATTTTAATTACAAATGAATCTAGTATATTACCATTTTAGCATTTGAATACAGCTGTGAATTATTACTGAAATTGTATTTTTATCTTTAAATTTTAACTTGACAATTTATAATTCTGTAAATTTATGGGGTAAAGTAGTAGGAATTATGAATACAATATGGAACAAATAAATCAAGCTAGGAAAATATATCTAACACCTTTAGTTTGGTACTTTTCTAGTAGTCCTTGTGGCTTTCAATGGAACAGATTACCATATCTTCTAATTCATGAGTCTGTAGATAATGTGGACATAATTATTTTGATAATTCTATTCACTAAATTAGTAGGTATATGGGTATTGTACAATTTTTAAAAGATTCCATCATAACATTTTGAGAAAAATTTTTAGTTTTAGTTTTTTGCAATACTGATGTTTGAACTTGGGGCCTTGCACATGCCAGGCAAGTGCTCTACCACTGAGCTACACTCGTAGCCCTTTTGTTATTTCCTATTTCCTATTTAGGGTCTCACTAAGTTGTGCAGGCTGTCTCTGGCCTCAACCTTGCATTCCTCCTGCCTCAGCCCCCCAGGTAGCTGGGGTTACGGGCACATGCCATGGTACCCAGCTAAAACTGCTACTTAAATTAGCAGGGAAGAATGAAGTCACTAATTGTCATTTTTTAAAACACAGAACAGGGACTTAAAATGTTTGGATATTAATATTTGGCCATTAATTTCACACACAAAAATGCACACACATTCAAATACACACACATGTATTTTTTAACTTTGGACCAAATGATTTCTCTGAGCTTCTTCTATAACATAAGACTATATTACACATCCAAAAGTACCTAGTTGGACCAGATGATTTCTCAGTATCGTTTCCTTATTACTAAGCCATACAAATTTGTCACTTTTCTGAGTCAGAAACTGTAGAATATCACCAGGGTCCTCTGGTCCAACATAATATTGATATCTGTGATACAAGTTATCTGAGATAATTCAATTTATTCACCAAAACTTGGCACCAAAACTTTTTTTATGAAGCACCATACCAATTTTTAGAAAATAAAGGGGTATAATTCTTGCACTAGAGAACATATAATGTGGTCTTTTCCTCCCAAGGTGTGTACTCTAGCAGTGGTGTTTAACATATGCCATGGAAACAGAGAGGACAGATGACTAACCCTGATGGTGTGCTGAGGAGGGCTTTATTGTAGGCATGAGAGGAGTCCGTCAGGAGAAGAGGACAGTAAGGCATCACTGTGTAATGGCATGGAAGTATGAAAAGACTTGGTCAATGCTGCGAAGCTCAGAGTGACACAAAATGTGGGGGAGGTGTGTGTTCCAGAGCTTAGGTAGGAAGTATAGACTGGATCATGTTGTGAAGACCATGCTGAGGAATATAACATTTCATCTTACTTACACATCATTATAAGCTTTGATATTTTTAAAGATCATAATTTTTAGAAAGACAACTGTGATAGCCAACCAGAAACTTGTAGCTGTGGTCCAAACAGGCCCAGCTTCTTTTTGAGTTGGCAGAACTTGTCATTGTCTACATGGTCCTAGTTTTGCAGACATGTGGAATGCAAGAGTTGCAGGATTGTCAAAGCTTTCACTAAGGTTTTTGAGAAGAGTGTAGAAGGCAAGATAGTATGTAGTAGTGTCAGATTCTCTTCAGAGAGCCCCAAAGGGGGCTGTAGTGGAAACCTCAGGATGCTAGAGATACCAGCAATGCTGACTATCTGCCAAGGAAAGCTGCAGGGAATGAGCAGAGCTAGCCCAAGAAAGAAGCCATGTGGCCTGTAAATGACAAGGACATAGGAATGGGGCTGCCCAAGCTTCTTGGAGTACAGATGATGCCACCATATGTTCCTGATGCCAGACATGGAGGTACAGGATTTAATATTTACCCTGCTGGGTTTCAGTCTTGCTTTGGTCCAATCTTTCCTTGCTATGCCCTATTCCTCCACTTATGAATGAGAATGTTTACTCTGTGCCATTGTATATTGGAAGTATAAAACTTTCCTTTTTATTTTGCTATGAGTCCCTACTCATAGCTAAGAGTTGTTCTGAGTCTTAGTAGAGACTTTTGATTTCAACATGTGTACAATGTTTGGACTATTAAGACTTTTGAGACTTTGCAGTTAGACTAAATGCATTTCACATTATAAGATGGTCATGAGTCCTTGAAGGGCATGGGTAGAGTGTTATGGTTTGAATATAAAAAACCCCCAAGCTTGATATTTAAACACTTGATCTTTAGTTGGTGACACTATTTTGGGAGGCTGTGGAACCTTTAAGAGGTGGGAGCTAGCTGGCAGAAGTGGGTCACTGGGAGCAGGCTGGGTAATACCCAGCCACCAGTTCTGGCCATGCTCTGTTTGTGGTCTGCCAATATGTGAAGAGCTGTCCTCCACCACAAGCTCCTGCCACTGCTCCACCATGCCTTTCTTGCCACTATGAACTGAACCTCTGAAACCATGAGCCAAATAAACCCTTCCTTCCATAAATTTGTCTCTGTCAGGTATTCTGGTCACAGTGACCACAAAGCTAACTAATACAATAACTGTGGTGACAATGTGGAGGGCAGATCAGGGAAAAGTAAGCCTTCAGGTGATAAGATAAGAGGCATGACCATAGTCCAGATGAATGGCAGCAGGAGGGCAGAAAAGAGAGCCTGAATTCAGAGATATCTCTGACCATAGAAATGACAAGATTTGGCAGCAATATCAAATGTTTTTTGCCAAATTTGGAAGCTTTCACATCATCATTTCCTTCAATATTTTTATTCTAATTATTTTCTCATTTCCTCTTCAGACTCTTATACCCATGTTAGACCTTCTGGTACTGTCCAACAAGTGACAGAGGCTTTATTCATTTTTGTTTTAAATACTTTATCTCCTTATCTCTTTGTCAGTTAGAATGAAACTATGTCATCATCTATCCTCAAGTTCACTAGCTCTTTTTCCTGCCACCATCAACCTATTCTTAAGCCCATCTAATGATCTTTCTTCCTTTTCAGATATTTATTTTTCAGTACTAGAATATCCATTTGTTCTTTCAAATTTTTGATCTCTCAATTGAAATTCCCTCTATTGGTTTTATTGTGTTCATATTCTTTACACGTTTAAATAGTTATAATAGCCGCTTTCAAGTCTTGCCTTCTCATTCCAATTTCTTGTTACCTTTTCTCTTGAATGTGGCTATCACTTTCCTGTTTCCTTCACATACCTAGTGATTTTGTTTTGTACTCTGCAACCTGAACAAAGTTATATTTCACTGAAGAATAGTGATGTTTTCTTGTTTGTTTTATGAAGAAGGTAACTTTTATTTTATTTTATTTTATTTATTCTTTTCTTTTTTTTTTTTCCAGTACTGGGGGTTGAACCCAGGGCCTGACACTTGCATGCTTTGCAAGTGCTGTATCACCGAGCTGCACCCTCAGACCATTTTTTTTACTTTTTGAGACAGGGTCTTGCTAAATTACACAGGCTGCCACTGGTCTTGAACTTGCAATCCTCCTGCCTCCTCCTCCCAAGCTGCTGGGATTACAGGCATGCGCCACCACACCTGGCTCAATAACTTTTCAAATTCATACTCTGAAAACTGTCTTCCCAGTGATTGCCAGCACTGAAATATGTGCAATTCCCTCAATTTTAGGTGCCTATTCCCCACCACAGATACATACTTCAGAGGTCAACCAGAATTCTATGTTGTTGTTGTTGTTAGGTGCCATCGAGTCGGTATCCAACTCAGCGACCCTACGTACAACAGGCGAAACACTTTGTCAGTGCTTCTCTGCTGTTCATAGGGTTTTCAATGGTGGATTGATTTTTGGGAGTGGGTTGCCAGGTCCGTCTCCCAACACTTCTATACAGTTACATGCAAAATCTGTGCCTCTCCTGTGTGAATTCCTCCTCTTTGAGTTATTTCCCTTCACTGTCTAGTCACTATAGAAGCACTGATTATAGTGTTGACTGATGCCTGCTATCAAGTGAAAAGTATTAAACATGTGAAATTCACTTAGTGCTATTCCTTTCTCCCAAGCATCAATGCTTGTTCAGTTAGTGCTCACCTTTGTTTTCTTCCAATTGTTGTTGTTGTTGTTCGGTGCCGTCGAGTTGTGTCCGACTTATAGCGACCCTCATAGGGTTTTCAATGGCAGATTGTTTTGGGATTGCCTTGGAAGTGAGTTGCCATGTCCTTCTCCCATTTTTGTGGTGCTGGGAATCAAACTTGGGACCTCAGAGACTGCAAAGTGGCACTCTACCAACTGAGCTAAATCCCAGCCCCTTTCTTCCAGTAGCATATATGTATATATACCAAGTAAATAGTGTCATTGAAACAGAAAATATTAAACTATATCATTTTCCATGTGCTTTTTTCAGTCAAATTCCCTCTTTACCCAGTATTTTGTCTAAACTGATATATCTGCTTCTTTTCAAAATGTAAGTCCCCTTGAAATAAACAAATTCTTTCAGAAGCAAACCATATACGGTTAATGCTAATAAGAAAAGAGACTCTAAAATTCTGTGGACTTGTGAACATCAAATATTAAAAAAGAATCCTACTTGGGATCATATCATAGATTCCCCAAAGAGGCCATGGAACCCTTTTCTAGTGATATTATAGAGTTTAACTTAAAAGTAGTTGGTCCTATTTAAGAAAACACAATTTGGAATGTAATGAGATTGCTCATCTTTAGCTTAAAAACAGACAATAATCAATATGCCAGCCTTTAATAGACCAAGGACAAAATGAAATGTAAATCTTTTAACATCTTCAAAGGAAAAATGTTTCCTTATATTTTTTCTGCTTACCAAATATGTTTTAGGTTCTAGTGGGTCAATTTCTCCAGTTAGATGATGCTGTGACATTATAAAATAAAAGCATAAATGGTTAAGGACAAGGAAGATGTCTACATGTAGCAGAGCAGAAGTCCTTCCTATTCATGTGTGGTCAGCGCAACAGTTTGGAGTGTACTAAAAATGCAGAATCTTGGATCTCTCAGACTTATGGAGTCAGAATCTTCATTTCTACAAGATCTCCAGCTAACTTACCTATACATTAAATTGAAGGAATCACTGGAATAGACAGATTAAGTTTGTTTCAAATAAGTTTATACAGAATAATCCACTGTTGTTCAAGTCATAAAATTGTAGACATGCATTTGAATATTGAGAAAAGCCTCAAGAGATGTGCTGCTATTTTGTTTTCATCTCTATTCTAACTACAGAAACAATATTATATCATTATATACTCTTTTTTGGATATTTGTTTTTGTAAACTGAGAAAATCAGTAAAGCAAAATTCCCTTAGATGAAGAGACACATATAAGATTTTCAAAAGCAAATACCAAGCCAGAATGATTGTTCTGTTGTTAAAAATCCTTTCCTACTAACCCGGCACCATGGTGCACACCTGTATCTCAGCCACTTGGGAGGCTAAGGCAGGAGGATCACAAGTCTGAGACTAAGGGAGCCTGTGTAACTTAGTGAGACCCTGTCTCAAAGTAAAAACTAAAAAATGAATGGAGGGTGCAGCTCGGTGGTAGAGGTCTTACAAAGTATATGCAAGGACCTGGGTTTAGCCTCCAAGTACCCCCAGATACACACACAAAATCATCTCCTGTGCAATATGTTTATTGTCTTTGTTAGGGGCTGTCAAGTCAGGTCTGAGTCACAGTGATCCTATGTGCAACAGAATGAAACAGTCCCTGACACTGTGCCATGGCTGGCACTATGGTAAATGCTTCTCTGCTGTTCATGGGATTTTCAATTGCTGATTGTTTCCAGATTGTTTGGGGAGTGAACTACCAGGTCCTCTTCCTGTTTTTGTGGTGCTGGGGATTGAACCCAGGGCCTCAGAGCACGCAAAACAAGAACTCTATAAACTAAACTAAATCCAGCTCATGCAATGTATAAGTAGCAGCTCATATTTAAATTATTTTTAATTAAAAATAATTTCCTGTTCTTTTAATCTAAAGATAAAGCAAAAATATTTCATACCAATAGATCCTAATATTTGAGTTATGGAAGTTGAGCTAAGAAAAGATAAAACACCATAATGATGATGGGTTTCCTCCAGAAACTTACAATGGATTTCATATGTGGATCAATTATTTTATAAATTAACAAATTTACAAAAAAAATAAATAAAAGAGAGGGTACTGGGTTCCATCCTCAGTACCCCCCTGAAAGAAAGTTAAGAAAAAGAACAATACTGCTTTCTTTTTGAAATAAAATTAATAATCTCCCTCAAAATGTAGATACTTAAACTATAGACAAGAATTCCCTTTGGAATCTACATGGGTAGCCATGGTGGGAAGAGCAGAGATTATCTATAAACAAAAGTTACTTTACAAAGCAGTATGAGAATTATTACCATGGGACACTATACAACTGTATTAAGGTTCTGGGTTACTTAAATCATAATGAACCATTGCCAGTGACTTAAACCTTAAAGTCTACATCAATAGTAGAAATAATAGTATTCTCAAGAACTTTCTGAAAAGGACTCCAATAGCTCAGAGAACATCAAGAATTGACAAATGTGACTACATGAAATTAAAAGCTTTTGCACAGCAAAAGAGATAATAAGTGAAGAGCCAGCCTACAGAGTATGGGAAAATCTTTGCCAGCTATACATCAAACAGGAAATTAATATTGAGAATATATAAAGAGCTCAGGAAATAAAGTACCCAAAAGGCAAGTTATCCATTCAAAAATGGGCAAATGAATTGAATAGATGGTCCTCAAAAGAAGAAGAACTACAAATGGCCAACAATCACATGAAAAAATTGTCAACATCCTTAGCCACCAGAGAAATGCAAATCAAGATATCACTTTAACCCAGTCAGAATGATCAATGTCAACAAACAAACAACAGGAATGCTGGCAAAGATGCAGAGAGAAAGGAACTCTTATACACTGCTGGTGGAAATGTAAGTTAGTACAGCTACTATGGAAATTATTATGAAAGTTACTCATAAAACTAAAAATAGAGCTACCATATGACCCAGCAGTACCATTCCTGGGCGGGATTTAGCTCAGTTGGTAAAGCGCCACTCCGTAGTCTCTGAGGTCCTGGCTTCGATGCCCAGCCCCACAAAAATGGGAGAAGGACATGGCAATCCACTCCTGAGGCCATCCCAAAATAATCTGCCATTGAAACCCTATAAAGGGTCGCTATGAATCAGACACAACTAGACGGCACCTAACAACAATACCACTCCTAGGTATATACCAGAAGGAATATGGCTCAACATGCCACACAGAAAACTCCACATTCATGTTTATTGAGGTGCTAGTCACAATAGCCAATAGGAGGGGGTCATGAGAGGTAATAGGGGGGTGAACATTTTATATATATATATATATATATATATATGGCCTGGGATTTAGCTCAGTTGGTAGAGCACTGCGCTGCAGTCTCTGAGGTCCTGAGTTCAATTCCCCGCACTGCAAAAATGGGAGAAGGGCCTGGCAATCCACTCCCAAGGCAATCCTGATACAGTTGCCATTGAAAACCCTATGAGGGTCGCTATGAGTCGGATACCGACTCGATGGCACCTAACAACAACAACAATATGTGTGTTTGTGTGTGTGTATGTATATATATCATGGAGTTTATTTCATCCATAAAGAAGGATGAAATTATGGCATTCACAGGAAAATGGAGAGACCCAGAGATCATTTTAAGTGAAATAAACCAGACCAAGAAAGATGAACATCATGTTTTCTCTCATATGCAGATGCTAGATTTCAATATATATTCAATATTTTAATGTATGTCCTGAAAGTAGAAGGGAAGAAAAGGGATAAAGAAAGGAGAAGGAAACAATAAGAAAGGGAAATGGGGGAAAGGAAGAAATACATTATGTTTTGCTCTTAAAGGGAAAGTCTGAGTATATATATATATACATACAACCTAATATATATATATATATATATATATTAGGTACCTAATATATATATATATATATATATATATATATATATATATTAGGTATATACACAAACATGCACACACATGCATATACCCACACAAACAAGGAATGCAAGCAGAATGGGGACTATTGATGGGGAGGGAAAATGACAGAGGAGGAGGGGGTCATGAGAGGTAATAGGGGGGTGAACATGAGCAACATACAATGATATGCATGTATGAAAATGTCATAATAAAACCCATTAATTTGTCCACTAACTAAAAATGATCACTAACAAAGAAAAAGGAAAGAGGAATCATGATACTATATATTCTAAAGTACAAAGAACAAAATTTTGTGTACATTCAGCTTAATCTTTAAAAGATCTTTCTTCCTGACATTAAGATGATTCCAAAAGCACAAACACAATGGCTGAGCTATAAGTAACTCGAAGGAAGAAACAGTCAAATGGCACACAGTAGGCTCTCCGTAAACAGTTGTCCGATGAATGCATAAGTCTTAATCACTTTTATTTTAAAATAGAAACACCATGCTCATTACAAAATGAAATTATCTTAGATAATAATTGCTGGCAAAAAAAATAAATTATCTGTTAAAAATAAATCATCTAATGATGGCACCAATTAACCATGATCCAGTCACTTTACATTTATTACCTTATTTAATTCTTACAAAAGCCCTCTAAGCCAGGCATAGTGATGCATGCCTGTAATCCTAGCAGATCAGGAGGCTGAGGCAGGAGGATTTAGAGTTCCAGGCCAGAAGGGGCCTAAGAAACTTAGCAGTACCCTGTCACAAAAAAAAATAAAAATTTAAAAAAGGGAAGAAGTATGTAGCTCAGTGGCAGAGCACTTACCTAGCATATGTGAGGCCCTGGGTTCAATGTCCCAGTGCTGGGGGCAGAAGAAGCCCTCCAAGGATATACTACTAATATCTACATTTTACAGGTGGAAAAAAAGAGGCATGGTGATATATAATTTGTCTAAGTCACCAGCCACTAAGTGGCACAGTGAGGATCTGAACTCAAAGAATCTGTTTTTAATACTGCATTATTCTATCTTTAACTTTTAAACCACTTTGCATTTACTGTATGTAGTCTGTGAAAGCCAGTAGGAAAAAAAAACGTTGAGAATGGGGAGAAGGAGCAGTAGACAACCTCCTACTTCCTAAAAGGAGATAGGAGACATAATGAAAGTGCTTGTAATGGTACATATTGGAGCCAAGAAGGTGGTTTTTAATAAAACTGAGAAAGGCTGGATTGCTTTCCAAATGAAATTGTGGAAACACAGATGCTATCCAACCTTAGAAATGTAAAATTGTTCATGTTTTTGATCTTGGGACCAAAGGAAAAACTACAAATTCCACTGTTTGGAACATTTAATGGAAGAGTTTTAAAGGAAACCATTATTATAATCATGGTACCCACCAGCATCATGAGAATCCAAGCTCTGTCAACATTTTCTTCATAAATTCACTGTTAGGACTTTCTAAGTCATCCAGTATTATTCAGCTGGAGCTAAAAATATGGAATGTAAGATCTTAAAGTGTGAGTGATGTTATTCCAAGAATTAAGGAGGAAAATGGATATCATGTGATTCAGACACAATAGAAAAATATTTGGCTTAAGCAATAGGTATTAGCTATCTTCTACTTTGTTTTTCTTACTTTGGAGGAAAGTTTTAGGAAGGCGCGGGGAGTTGACCTGAAATGAAAGGTTGTAGCATCAACTAACTATGAGCAAAATTTTTAACATTTAGCATATTATATACAGTTTGATAAACCCATAAAAAATGTTGTCTCTGCTTTCTGGGTCTTCACAAAAGCTTGGAATCTCATAAAGAGAGATTACTTTTAAGAACTCTTGTGCTTTGCTTTTAGTCTAAGCCATAAAAAACTAAAAGGACGGCCATTTCTAATTTTGTCCAATACATTCCAGCTAAATGGAAGCAAGAAGGCATGGAATTAAAGGAACTATTCAGTCATCTCAGAACTTCAACAAATATTGAATTAAGTTCCTTTTTCAATAAGGGTTAAAGCTGAACGGCTCTGAATCCTCTGAATATGCTTCCGATATCTCTACACTCTCTACTGTCTAATGGTACTTTTGTTCTCCTCATCCGTCCTTGAGATGACTTGCAGTTAATATAAAATCAAAGATGATAAAACAATGTAACAAATCATATCTCATGAAGGGATGTAAATTACATTCATTTAATAACACAATCTTGAGTTATAGTTCATTTTGCCACTTGTCATGCTTGATAACCATGATAAATGATGTGGAGGATCATATTAGATGGCTAAATCAGAAGACGGCAAAGAAGAGTTCAATGTGGTGGCACAGATCTGTAATCCAGCACTCAGGAGGATGAGGCAGGACCATCATGAGTTCAAGGTCAGTCTGGGCAACACAGTGAGACTCTGTCTCAAAATGAGAGAGAGGGAGGAAGGGAGAGAAGAGAGAAAGGAATGAGAGGAGAGAGGAGAGAGAGGGAAAGAGAGAGAAGAGGAAAGAAACTATATAAAAAATTCAATTCTCTATGGTCAATCCACACAGTCACAAATTACAGAAGAGACCAAAGAAAATGACAGAATGAATTGCCCAATGTCACCCCACCTGCCTAGAATCACGTAAATGTAACCTGGTTTCTCTTGCTAATCCATCCAATTAGATTTTTACTTCAATATATGGGTAAAAATACATATAATCTACATAAAGTTCCAACTTTGAACTCCTTCTGCCTCCTAGAGACATTTTTAAAAAGTTGAATAATCATTAGACTGCAAGGTAATTTAAACTTATTTTCTGTTAAGGCCTGGTATTCCCCACCAAAAGAGTCATCCAATTATTTTATCTAAATTGAAATTTTTACTTCTAGATTTAGTTTAAATAGTGTATTTCTTCATCAAACATTCATTATAAATAAATGACCCATAGATACACAATATAAAAATGATAGCTCATTCTTTTATGAGGCCTTATACCTTACAATTCATGGTTTTCTTATATAACTTTTTAGCTATAAGTACATCTTAATTTTAAGTAAAAATGGCTTAAAATAAAGGTATTCATAATATAAATATGGCTAGCATCTTCTTATAAGCAGGAATTGTGCTAAAATTCTGAAGTTAGAAGGTTTACTGTAAGTAAGAAGCCAAAAGTTCAGACACTCAACCAAAGTTGATCCAAACCTCTTGGGTTGGAAATATAACAAAATGGACTTTTCCATGAAATGGCCTGTCCTTCCTGTTTTTAGCTAAGCTGGAAATGCAATGGGAACAATGCTTCTTATGGCATGTCATTGCTTCTACTTTTGGTCTGAAAACACTAACCAGAGACCAGGAGTGTGACGAATCAAAAGAAAAAAAGTTCAGTAGAGAGGTATTCTGGGTTAAAAAAAGGGAAACTTAATGGGAACAGAGTTTCCTAACTTGACCACCAGTTAACCATAGCTTGGATGCTCAATGTACTATGAGTCACTAGCTACTTGTTCCAAAATAATACAAGAACATTTGAGGCTGGATCATTCCTGGAGATATTGTTAATAATATTTCCATAAAAATAGACAGAAATAATTATTAAATGGGTAAACTTATATGCCTGTAAATTCCTCTGTACAGAATAATCTGGAAGTGATATAGCACAAACAAATTGCTAGACAGTCTGATATTTGTCACCATGTTCATTTAGAAATTTTAAGCAAATGTCACAGCTACCCTCCACAGAGTAGATAATAACTCTTCACAGGAAGAGTGTGGAATTGTTAAAGATAGAACACATTGAATTTTCAACAGCAATGTCTTGAAATTTTTTATAGATTGTGATTAGAAAGTATGTTTTACATTTTCTAAAAGACCAGTTAACAGTGTTGTTTCCAATTTAATTTATTAAGAGGGAGTCTTCAAAACATTTTATCTGATGAACTCCAATCATTAATACTCAACCCTTGGTTAATATATTTTTAAACCTGTACAAAATTGATTGTGCTTGCTCAATTAAGAAACTAAATTTGGGAACAAATGCTCCTGTATTCTTGACTGCACTATAAATGAATGGCAGGTTATAAAGTCTGACAAATCTCTTAATTATGAAATATGGGAGTGTCCTCATCTATAACCTGGGACTATTACTGTCCCCTAATACATAAGCCCCCAAATTAAAGTACACCCTGTCTCCCCAAATAAACAAGTACAAAAGAAAAACAAAACTAGTAATTAGGATTTGCAGTCAAAACAAGAGCCATTTAACAGTATAATACATAGTCATCCCTCAGTATTGTGGGGTACTGGTGCTAAGATGCCCCCAAGGATACCAAATACCATTGATGCTAAGTCTCTTACATAAAACAGTATAGTATTTGCATAAAACTCATTTACTTTAAATCATCTCTAGATTACTTATGATACCTAGCAATGGAAGCCATGTAAATAGTTATTAGTGATGTTTTGTATTGTATAGGGAAAAAGTGGAAGCTGCCTTAAAGGCAGTGGTGAAACACAAGGCTCCAGGAACTGACTGAATATCAATTGAGATCTTTCAACAATCAGATGCAGTGCTGAAAGTGCTCACTTGTTAATGCCAAGAGATTTTGAAAACAGCTACCTGGCTGACTGAGATCCATATCTGTGCCTATTCCCAAGGAAGGAGAGCCAACTGAATGTGGAAACTATCAAATGATATCATTAATATCACATGCAAGTAAAATTTTGCTGAAGATCATGCAAAAGAGACTGTTGCAGTATATTGACAAGGAACTGCCCGAAAATCAAGCCAGATTCAGAAGAAGGCATGGAACCAGAGACATCATTGCTAATGTCAGATGGATATTAGCTGAAAGCAGAAAATACCAAAAAGATGTCTGTCTATGTCCCATTGACTATGCAAAGGAATTTGGCTGGATGGATCACAACAAATTATGGATAATATGCAAACAATGGGAATACCAGAACACTTAATTGCACTCATGAGGAATCTGTGCATGGACCAGGAAGCAGTTGTTCAAACAGAATAAGGAAATGTTGCATGGTTTAAAATCAGGAAAAGTATGCATCAGGGCTGTAACCTTCCACTGTACCTCTTCATTTTCTATGTTGAGCAAATAATCTGAGAAGCTGGACTTTAAGAAGAAGAATATGGCTTCAGGATGGGAGGAAAACTCATTAACAACCTGCATTATGCAAATGACACAACTTTGTTTGCTAAAACTGAAGAGGATTTGAAACATTTACTGATAAAGATCAAAGAACACTGCCTTCAGTATGGATTGTGCCTCAACATCAAGAAAACAAAAACCCTTGCAACTGAGTCAGTAAGCAACTTCATAATAAATGGAGAAAAAATTAAGGCTGTCCAAGATTTTGTTTTACTTGGTTCTATAATTAACGCCCATGGAAGAAGCAGTTAAGAAATCAAAAGACATACTGCATTGGGAAAAGCTGTTGCAAAAGACCTTTTTAAAGTGCTGAAAAGTAAAGATAACACTTTGAAGACAAAGGTATGCCTGACTCATACCATGGTATTTTCAATTGCATCATGTTTGTGAAAGCTGGACAAGAATAATGGAGATAGGAGAAGAATTGATGCTTTTGAATTATGGTGGTGGAGATAAATATTGAATATAGCATAGACTGACAAAAGAACCAACACATCCATCCTAGAAGAAGTGCAAACAGAGTGCTTTCTGGAAGCAAGAATGGTTAGACTTTGTTTTACATATTTTGGACATGTTGTTGGGAGGGAACAATTCTTGGAGAAGATTACATTATGTTTGGGAGAGTAGCAGGTCAACAAAAAAAGAAAAACTCTCAACTAGTTGGACTGACAAAGTATCTGCAACAGTGGGATTAAACATAAAAATGATCATATACATGGCACAGTGTCAGGCAGTAATTCATTCTGTTGTACATAAAGAGGATCACTATGAATCAGACCTGACTCAATGGCACCTAACAACAACAACATAAGTAATAATGATCAAAAGTCTGTACATCTTCAGTACAGACAAAATTTTTCTTTCAAATATTTTCTATCTGCTGTTGGTTGAGGCTGTGGATACAGAATCCATAGATATACAGGGTCAAGCACATATTAGTACTAACCTCTACAGGAAAATTGGAAGTTCCTACAAAGAAAAGTTAAAAAAAAAAATAAGATAATTAAATGGGACAGCAGAACTGAGACACAGACCCAAGGTGTTACTGGCCTCCCCACTCATCCCTTCATGGAGATCTGTCATTATAGCAAAGGAGCAGGCCAAGCAGACTGGCAGCCTGCCTGTCCTGGGACTAGGTGGCACAGTGAACCAGACAAGAGAGCAGAAAGTATGTATCCCACTCAGAATTATACCAGGGCAAGTGAGGCACCAAGAACTTAAACACGCAACCAAGCAAGTTCAGAGTAAGTGACTTCTAGGATAAGGGAGCAATGCCAGAATCAGAAACAAAAATGTAATGAGAAGGCCTAGACCTTTGTAGAGAGTAAAACTCAGAGGCCTGGAATGTACTTCTGGTGGCTGCAATGAATGAAGACTTGCCCTGTAGCCTGGGGAAAGAGTTAAGAAACAAAAAGATGATGAGAAGGCCTAGACCTTTGTAGAGAGTAATGCTCAGAAGCCTGGAATGTGCTGCAATGAATGAGTACCTGCCCTGTAGGCTAGGGCAAGAGTTATTTTGGTATGTTGTTCTTTTTTGGAGTTTTGGCCACTGTCATTTTGCCACACCTCTCTCCTCTCCCCTTGGTCTACACTGTTACTACTTCCTACATATGCTACTTATGTGTTCACAGGAGTTTGCACTCTAAGTCTGAATAATGCTTAACAACAAAACACTCAATCACACATACACGATGTTTACAATTTGTTTTTATCAGTGGGTTAAAAATTTAATAATTTTACTTAATAGGTTAAAAAGGGGGCTGGGATTTAGCTTAGTTGGTAGAGAGCCACTCTGGAGTCTCTGAGGTGCCGGGTTCAAATCCCAGCACCACTAAAATGGGAGAAGGAAGTGGCAATCCACTCCTGAGGCAATCCCGAAACAATCAGCCATTGAAAACCCTATGAGGGTCACTGTGAGTCAGACACGACTTGAGGGCACCTAACAACAACAGGTTAAAAAAAGATAAAGTAATAATGTGTCTCTTGTTTGATGGCAGTCAGACTTCCCTCCTGGATTCAGGCTGTTGGCAGACAGATAGCCATGAGCCACTCTATGGGACCATTTTCAATGCATGGTAATGACTGGGACAGCATTGCTGGAATCTAACCTCACCAACTATGTCTGTTTGTTAAACTTTGACTGGGTGGCAAAGGCTTATACTTGACATCTTGAGAAAGATTTGCCTACTTAGGTAGTCTGAAGACAAGGAAATTCAAGCTACTTTGAAGGAAAATAAATACATAAAGAGTGCCTCTCCTAATTTATAAATTTATAAATTAATGAATCCCTTAGAGTAAGCTATTTACTAGGGGCAAAGACCATGTCCTTTTCATTTTTATATCCTGGCATCTAAGCACAGTGCCTGGCATATGGTAGGCGTTCTCTAAACACTAATTGAACTGAACTGAACTGTGTTGCTTCATATCCCCACCACTGGCTTCTTTCATCAGGTTAGCAGCTGCACTTAACCTTGGCCCAGCTAACACTTGCACAGAAAGAACCTCCCTGATCTCTCCAACTTGATCAACCTCCCTTAATACTTACTCTATCATGAACGCGTCTCCAAATCCCCTATCACAGCAATAATTTTACACTTAGAAAATTCCTTGATATAAACAATACAAAACCATAAACAATAAATTCCAAGGAGGGAAAGACTGTCCTTTTGTTTTTCAGTCAGGCAGTAAATATTGTTTTCATTGGTGCTCAGTAAATATTTGTTAAAGTAGAGAACCAAGAACCCATAATTTCCATGGTTTCCTCTCATTCTAATAATACCCATAAGGCCCTCAAATCATATAAAATAAATTATCCTACACATACTCACAGAATGGTTGGAGCTAGAAAAGCAATATTTTGTGAGGCAACCCATCCAGCTAGGAAGAATTTTGATAAGAAAAAGGAAAAACACAAATATCATTCATTTTGGCCAGAAGTTAGTCCCCCTGCTGGAGTGCATAATGGAAATGCTTGTGGGGAAATGTTTATTTTTATAGGCATTTCAGTTGTGTTATTTTTTAAAAGAATAAACTATTAAGTTCAACTTAAAAGAATTTTTTGACATAAGACTAAAAACACCAAATATCAATTTCATTAGGCAAAATGTAATAGTTCACTCATAAATAAATAGTTTTTCTATGGCATTGTTCTTTTTATCTTGGGAGTCAGAAAAAAAGAACTATTATTCTGATCCAAAATACAATTCCAAAGAATATGAGATCTGATGAGTAAATGAGGTTATTTTCTGATTATAGAAAAAGAAAGAGCAGCAAATGAAATTAGTCACATTTAATCTAATACAAGAACACTTATAATAAGCTGGAATACAGTATCCAATTATTCCAGTCAACAACTTAATAAGCAAAATTCCAGGAGAATGATTAAGGTAAAAAGGAGCATCCAAGACGGCTGCTACTTTCATTCATTTGACCACATTTATGAAGCAACTACCTTGTCAGGCAGCAGACTTTGCACAAAAGCAGCAGTGGGAGACTCAGACACAGTCCCTACCCTCAACAAAGTACTGTTATGAAAAAGTTTCCTCAGTCTGGCTTCCAACTTTCCTGGCTCTCCTTTTTCCTCTTGATCTCAGGTATAGACTGGAGCCTCAGGCAAGGCCATAATGGATGCTCACCTTTGCCTTTCCCTAAAAGGAACCAATTCTCCTCCATTAGGCTAGTGTTAGGCATGAAGTCAGGAGTGGATAAATATATTTGGAATAAGTTAATGATATGAGAGGGTCAGCTGCAAATGAGGACCCTGGGCTAGTTATTCAAGTTTGTCAAGCTTGGCTCTGATCCTCCAAGTTTCCAAGGATATTACTTGACCTATCAATCACCTGTTATAAAGAAGACATGTTCATGGCCAATTCAATTCAGCCTTAGCCAAAAGCAAAACTTCCATTTTCTTTTTTAACCATGTTGTATGGTCAGCAGATACCTCTGGCTCTCAGAAAGTAGTAGAATCTCAGTCCTGTCACTATGTGACTTTGGGAATATTATGTAACTTCTCTGTGTCTGTTTACTTATCTGTAAAATGTTAACAATCATAGTAGGATTCTGTTAGGATTAAATGAGACAGTACATGTAAAGTGCTTGGCACAGTACTGGAATATAGTAAGAAATCAGTGAATGTTGGTATTATGACTAACATTACTGTATTACTTATAGCATTATTATTCTTTTGTCCATGCATTTTTACTGAGGAAATTAAGGTCCTAGATTGATTGAAGAGTTCTGGTGGAAGATCCAAAAAAGACCCAGTACCAACATTGGATCATTCTACAAATATTTATTGAGTTTTTAAAAGGTACCAGAGTGGGCCAGCTCCCTTTTCAGATGGGTCACTTCCTGTGGGCTTAGAAGAGAAAGCTAGGATCACAGAAGAATAAGTGGAGCTCTCATGAATAGGACCAAACTAAGACCCAAATCCTGAGGACAGTAAATGTAAAAATGTCTGAAGGGGTCAAGTATGGAAATGAACATCAGAGTCACTGGACAGTATTGATGTCTTAGAAATTCACATTAATCTTGCTAAGAGGAGAGTCCAAATGTGGACACTTACCCTGAACTGGGCTTTCCTTATTCTTCTTCTTGTTGTTGTTAGGTGCCATTGAGTCGGTATCCGACTCATAGCGACCCTCACAGGGTTTTCAATGGCTGTTTCGGGATTGCCTTGGGAGTGGATTGCCAGACCCTTCTCCCATTCCTTATTCTAGAAGGTTAAAAAATTACTAGTCTTAAATGAGTACGGATCTCAAAAGAGATGGTTTGTTATGATATTGGTTCATCATAACAAAAGGTACTAGACAGAAAGTATATGGTTACCTTGACAAGAATTACCATCCAAACATGAACTAGAGGTCTCTTCAGAAAGAGAAGTCTAGCACTCCACTAGGGATCAAAATCCAGCCTAGTTAGGAACAGTAAGGATAATTTGCAAATGTGCTGAGCAATAAAATAGGAAAGAAAAAGCAACTCCTCAGACCTATATCCCAGGTTGCTCATGCCTGGTCCAAAAGGGAGTGAATTTAGCAGTAGAGAATTAGCAGTGAATTATTGAAAGTTCCCAGATGTCTTCAATATCATGACTGCTTTTCACCAACTATGTATCTGTTTTCCACAGACAATAGTTCATTGTGAAATGTCAGAATCATCCTGCTAGGCAAGAAAAAGACTCAGAAAACTGCATATGCATGGACTCTAAATGTCTTATGTCTCTACTTTAGGCTAGAGATCAGGTGGTACACACCTGTAATCCCAGCAACTCAGAAGCAGAGGCAGGAGGATGGAGAGTTGGAGGCCAGAGGAAGCCTGTGTAACTAGCGAGACTGTCTCCAAATAAAAAGTAAAAAAATGGGCTGGGAGTGTGGCTTAATGGTAGAATGCTTACAAAAGCATGGGTGAGGCCCTGAATTGAACTCTCTAGTACAAAAAAAGAAAAAAAAAAGGAAAAGAAAAAGAAATGATAGAAAAAAGGCTATTCCTCTACTCATAAAACATGCAGAAATGCAAGAAACCCATAGAGAACTGTCTGTCAGCATGACCTTAACTCTAAATGAACTCACAAAGAAGAGACTTATGTGCTTGACATCACCTTGGTAGACAGTTTAAATGTCTCTGAATCTGAAAGGTCCTTTCTAAACCAAGATGCCATCTAATCTGCACAAGCCTTTATTGCATATTTGTAAGAACATTTTCCTGAGCTTGTCAAAATATAGGTATCCATTTCCTCTTTCTAAATGTTAGAACAAATTTCAGAAATTTTGATCATTACCATTTCCCAGAAGGATTTTGGGATTTACATTGTAAAAGGCTTCTGCAAAGTAGACTCTTCCATTAGTGCAAAAATAGTACCACAAAATCTATACCTATTCTGGGCTGTGATTGTTTCAATTTTCTCTGCTATTTATAGGGTTTTCAACAGCTAATTGTTTCAGAAGTGGGCTGCCAGGTCCTCCTCCCTGGTCTGTCTTAGTCTGGTGTCCACCATGGGTGGCCCTGCTGGTATCTGAAATACCAGTGGCATAGCTTTCAGCATCACAGCAATAAACAAGCCCCCACAGCACAACAAGCTGGCAGACACATGGAGGAAATCGGATATTATAAAGATTTAATTAGCTCACAAAGAGTTTTTTCTTTGAAATTAGTTTAATCAATCTACATTGAACAAATGATGTGTTCATTGTTCCTATCTATTCTCCCATCATGAATATGATCCTTCTCTACTGTCAAAATTTGCAAGTTCTGCCATTTAGAGAAGAGTAATAGGATAAATTGTAAAAGTTCTCAGTGAAATTCTGACATCTATAACTTAAAATGCCTCCTATTAAACATAAGAAAAGATATGCATATGTATGTGTATATGTGTGTATATATATATGTGTGTGTGTGTGTATATGTAGGGATATATATATATATATATATATATATATATATAATGTTGTTGTTGTTAGGTGCCGTCGAGTTGTGTCCAACTCATAGTGACGCTTATAGGGTTTTCAATGGCTGATTGTTTCGGGATTGCCTTGGGAGTGGGTTGCCACATCCTTCTCCCATTTTTGCGGTGCTGAGAATCGAACTCAGGACCTCAGAGACTGCAGAGCAGCACTCTACCAACTGAGCTAAATCCCAGCCCATATATATATATATATATATATATATATATATGCACACATATATACATATATATGTATGTATGTATATGTATGTATATATATTCAGTGGACTTTTTCCTGGAAAGTCATGCGAAATTCAGAAGAGGGTGTGGAACCAGGGACATCATTATTGATATCTGACGGATATTGGCTGAAAGAAAAGAATACCAGAAATATGTCTGTGTATGTTTTATTGACTATGCAAAGGCATTTGATTGTGTGGATCACAACAAATTACAGATAAAACTGCAAAGAATGGGAATACCAGAACACTTAATTGCACTCATGAGGAATCTGTACATCAACCAGGAGGCAGCTGTCCAAACAGAACAAGGAAACAGGGATTGGTTTAAAGTATAAAGGTGCATGTCAGGGCTGTCTCCTTTCACCATACCTCTTCAATCTCTATGCTGAGCAAATAATCTGAGAATTTGGACTATAAGAAGAAAAATGTGGCTTCGGGATTGGAGGAAGACTCATTAACAACCTGTGTTTTGCAGGTGATACAACTTTGCTTGCTAAAACTGAAGGTGATTTGAAACATTTACTGATAAAGATCAAACACAGCCTTCAGTATAGATTGTACCTCAATATCAAGAAAATAAAAACCCTTACAACTGAGTCAGTAAGCACCTTCGTGATAAATGGAGAAAAGATGGAGGTTGTCCAAGATTTTATTTTTCTTGGCTCTACAGTCAACACCCATGGACACAGAAGGCAAGAAATCAAAAGATGCATAGCATTGGGAAAAGCTGTTGCAAAAGATCTTTTTAAAGTGCTGAAAAGTAAAGATGTCACATTGAAGACAAACTCATGTCATGGTATTTTCAGTCACATCCCATGCTTATGAAAGCTGGACAGTGAATAAGGAAGATAGGAAAAGAACTGATGCTTTTAAATTATGGTGCTGGAGACAAATATTGAATATACCATGGACTGCCAAGGAACCAACAGTTTTTCCTAGAAGTACTGCAACCAGAGTGCTCCTTATAAGCAAGGGTGGGTACACTGTGTCTTATGTATTTTGGACATGTAGTCAGGAGGGACCAATCCTTGAAGAAGAACATCACGTTTGGAAGATTGGCAGGTCAATGAAAAAAAGGAAGACCCTCAACTAGATGGACTGACACAGTGACTGCAATGATGGGCTTAAACATAAAAAAGATCATGTACATGGCACAATGTCTGGTAGTACTTTGTTCCATTGTGCATAGGATCACTGAGTCGGGCCCAATGTGAAGGTATCTAACAACAATAACAATGGTTTGAATTTAAAATGCTCCCCAAAGCTCATATTTGAACATTCAGTTCCCAGAGGGTGGAACTGTTTTGGGGTGCTATGAAACTTTAGGAGGCAAGGCCTAGCTTGTGAAAGTGGGTCACAGGGAGTGGGCTTTGGAAGATTTTTACTCAGAACCCTACTCATCTGTTCATTCTCATTCATATTCTCTCTCTCTCTCTCTCTCTCTCTCTCTCTCTCTCTCTCTCTCTTTCTCTCCTTTTCCCTCTCCTTTTCCCTCTCCCTCTCCCTCTCTCTCTTTCTGCTCCAGTCCACAATGATGTGAACAGGCCCCACCACCTGCTCTTGCTGCCTCCACAGCCATTCCCAACCCAGCAAATGGGCCTAACCTATGAAACTTTGAGCCAAAAATAATTCTTTCTTCTCTTTAGTTGTTCTGTCAAGCATTTTATCACAGTGATGCAAAAACTAATAAATACATAAAATTTGTACCTGGAATAGAGTCATCAGTGTGCTTAAATCTGATGATGAGGTTCTTAGGCTTTTAGAAATGGTTTGAGGGAGATATTTGGAAGAGTTTAGAAATATTGGATACAGAAACCCTGTAATTCTGTAAGCAGAGCTTAATAGGCCATTCCAGTGGGAGTTCAGACAAGAACACCAATAAAAATGTGGACAATAAAGATAGAGCTCAATGGGTTTCAGATGGAAATAAGAACTTCACTGGCAATGGACTATAGGCCATTCATATAAGATTATATATGGCAAAGACTTTGTCTACCTTCTGTCTATGTCCTGAAAATTTCAGTGAGACTGAATTTTAAGGTGATAGACTAGTTAATTTGGTAGAAGAAATTTCAGGACAGCATAGCATTCAGGTTGTAGCATGGTTACTATTTCTTTTAGCCAAATTTACAGCAAGAATGTGAAGCAAAAAACAGCAAAAAGATCTGAAAAATGAGCAGTATGGAGATAAAAGGAGTGTGAACTTGCTTAAAGTTTCAGACAAAGCAGGTGTGGACAATGTGGCTGTAACTGTTAAAGAGAAGCCAAACATTCTGCACTGGAACAACAGAAATGGCCTGATCAAACACATAAAAGGCTGTAGGCTATAAAAATGGAACTCATTTGCCAACTTTGAGAGAGAGTACCTGAAAAGTGAGTGCCTCTGGGGCACTGTACTGGAAAAGCACTGCCTGGGGAAATGTTTTCCTGGATACAGCTTCTTGGACACTCAGAGGCCCATGAAGCCATGGTCTAACAGGACCCACCTACTGCTCAAGCCAGCATCAAATCTTGGCATCATCCATGTGGTGCTGGTTTTGCAGGCATGCAGAATGCAAGAATTTAGGCGTCAGATGCTTGTGCTGAAGTGCCAGAAAAAGGTCTGGAAGGTTAGGCAGCGTGTTGTTGTTGTTGTTGTTAGGTGCCCTCGAGTCAGTATCCGACTCATAGCGACCCTCATAGGGTCTTCAATGGTTGACTGTTTCGGGATTGCCTTGGGAGTGGATTGCCAGGTCCGTCTCCCATTCTTGAGGTGCTGGGAATTGAACTCGGGACCTCAGAGACTGCAGCGCAGCACTCTACCCACTGAGCTAAATCCCAGCCAGGCAGCGTGTAGCAAGGTCATATTCCCTGCAGAGGGCCCTGATGGCATGGCATCTTGAAGCCGTTAAGGTAAAGTCTAAGCTGCAGTGAAGACTCCAGGATGTTGAAGATGCAAGCAACATTAAACATCTGCCAAGGAAAGCTGTTGGCAACACGTGGAGACAGCCCTGGACTACAAAAGGCAAAGCCATATTGTCAGAGCTGCCCAAGCCTGTTGGAGCCCAGATGATGCACATGTGTGCCAGATACCAGACATGGAGTTGCAGAATTCAATGTTTTCCCAGCTAGGTTTCAGTCTTGCTTTGGTCCAAACTTTCCTTGCTATCATTCTGTTCCTTCTTTTGGGGATAGGAATGTTTACTTTGTGCCATCATATGTTGGAAGTATGTAATATTTGTTTTTCTTTTTGTTTTTTTTTTCCACAGAGGGTCACAATTAAAAGATTGCCTTGAGTCTCAGTAGAGACTTTGGACTTGTATTTTTAACAATGTTGGGACTGTTAGGACTTTTGGGGACTCTTGGAGATAGACTAAATGCATTTTGCATTATAAGATGATCATGAGCCTTTGGCAGTCAGGGGTGGAATGTTATGGTTTGAATATAAAATGTCTTCTAAGGCTCATGTTTGAACACTCAGTTCCCATTGGGGTGGTACTATTTTGGCAGGCTCTGAAATCTTGGAAGGTTTTAACCCAGGACCTCAGTTCCAGGCTCTCGCTCTGCTCTCATCTGTCATGATGTAAACAGGCTCCACCACATGTCCCTGCTGTCTCTTTAGCCATGTCCTTCCCCAACATGGACTGAACCTTTGAAATCCTGAGCCAAAAATAAATCCTTCCTCCTTTAAGTGGTTATGCCAAGTATTTTGTCATAGCAATGCAAAAGTAACTTAATATATGGTGTTAAGGTAGACAGCTTTATTGTAGACTATGAGCACATCTCAATAATGATGCTCTTGGCACCCCTCTACGAGGCCAACCAAGGCTCCTGATCACACACATTCATCCTAAATAGTATCAAAAGCATGACTCCAATTTTAATGCTTATTAGCTATTGCCTTGGGTGAGTCACTTCTCTGTCTTCTACCTTAGTCTCTTCCTTGTGCAATAGGGGTGATAATATATTCACCCTTCCTCACAAAATGTTTGAGAGAGTAAAATGATATAACATCTATGAAAGTGTGTTTTATAATCAAGAAAATATCTTGAAGGTGATTTAATCCTATAATCTATATTTCCTGAAGTTTCCTTGTGCCTTCAGCAGTGTCTTTAAGTGCCCTTGGAAACTGGGTCATCATAGTGTATGGAGCAGAGTTGTGAGTTATCTGCGATTTGATTCATGTGTTATCAGATGTTCAGGGGAAATCTCTTTACCATCAAGGATTTGAAAGAAGCTTGTGGGATTAAAGGGGACAGGGAGGGAGGGAATGGAACGTTATTTCTAGGTCATATATGAAATAGCTAAGGTTTTATGATTCTAAATGTTGACTTTTGGTTAATTTCTAGTTGATACTCGGGAGTAGGAAAGATGTAAAATATACTGTCCTCTTTTCACTAGAGTCTTCACAAATATGTCTGCTGTAGTTTCATCTTTTTCTTAGGGAACCAATGAGACTATTGTCAGAGTGTATTATTTTTCATGCACAATGTCAGTGTGGGTCTCTGGGCAATGCGTGAAAGTTTCAAGAAATGTAATTTAAGAGCCATAAAAGATGCATGGCAGCTAGGGAAATAGTTCTCATGCTATAAATTACAAAGATTTGGATGAAAAACTCTTGATTTCTGCCTACCTTTCTGAGAATGGAAAATCTTATAGTCTTTTTTTAATTGAATAACTCCCTTTATATCAAGTACCTAGAGTAACCAGATTCATAGAGATAAAAATGGAGAATGGAGATTACCTAGGAATCAAGGGGAGGAGAGATGGGGGAATTATTATTTTATATATCCAGAGCTTAATTTGGGGATAAAAAGTCTAAAGATGAGTGCTGGTGAGTGACACACAACAACATGACTGTACTTAATGCCACCAAACTGTACAAAAATAATTAATATGGCAGCTTTTGTTATGTGCATTTTAACACAATATTTTAAAACTAACTCTAGAAACCTATTGTCTCACAGTTCTAGGGGTTAGTAGTTGACACTCAGTGTTACATGGTGCATTCAAGGTATCAGCAAGGCCCTTCTCTCTCCAAAGGCCTCTTCCAGCTCTGGTGGCTACCCGCATCTCTGGCTCACGGCCATGTCACTCCAATCCCTGCTCCATTTTCACATCATCTTCTCCTCTTCTCTATGTGAAAATCCTCTCCTGCTTCCCTCCTGTTAGAATACTTATGATGGGATGTAGGGCCCATTCAGATAATCTAGCATAATCTCCCTATATCAAGATCCTCAGTTTAATCACATCTGCAAAGTCCTTTTTCACTGAACAAGGTAACATGCAGCAATTCCAGGGAATAGGATGTAGGTATCTTTTGGGTGCCGTTATTCAGCCTGTAACACCATCTGACAGGGTTTTTGGGAATAGGGCCAGGATGCAGGCATGAGAACAAGAGGAGATCAACATCTGGGATTTCAGCCATGGGGGAGTAGCCCAGGGGAGTACCTTCATGGGTGAGAGCACTCCTCTGTCAGGGGAGCTTTTCCAGACAAGATGAGAGTCTGGCACAAGATGGATCCACTTGTCAGGGAAAGGGGTGGCCAGGATGCAGCAAGGATGTTAAGGGGCACTACCCAGCCTCACAGATTTTCCATGGATGGAGTGGTGGGAACCCAGGAACACCATTATCACATGTTGTGGGGCAGAAGGGGAAGCAGGAGGTGGCTACTTCCCTGCCCATGCCTACTTGGGCCCCAGTGACAGCACCCCAAGTCCAAAGGACAAAGAGCCAACATCAGCTCATACTTTATGCCAATGGAGTCCTGGCGTCCTGTTGGGGTAAAGGGCTCTGATTCAAGTAGGGTAGAACTGGTCACTCCTTGGCCCTGTAATTAATGACTGTGTGGCCTTGGATACCTCTTCATGCTGTACCTGCTCTGTCATCTCTACACTCAGAAGCACTGCTACTAGTAGTGTCTACCTTCCAGGGTTAATTATGAAGATAAAATGCTAAACAGAGTGCTTGGCACAAAAGCACCCGGGTAACTAATTACATTCCCACCTCTGCCCAGGTGCAGAGAACTGAGCCTGCCTGCTTCACTCCTCTCTGCCATGCCTGGCTCCTCTCTCTTGGCCTGGCTTCTCCTTCCCCTGGTGCCACAGCCATTTCTAACCATATTGTCTGACAAGGTCCGGATATGGGGAAGAGGGGTTCAAGGAACTCATCTTCCAAGAAATGGATGGGGATGAAGAAAAGGCAAATGTGCTTTTTGCTTTCTAGGAATAGGATTACTGCTTCTAATTATTATGATTACTTTATATTTAGGACTAATACTCATAACTAATATTGTATTAAACTCTAATGAAACAAATGCTGAAAGAATGACACAATTGAGGGAATTTGTAAATGAATTAGAAGTAATGACCTCCAATTGTAAAGGTTATGTGGACAATATTCTAGTTAGAGCTGATCAGCAACTTCTACCCTGGAGCCCAAACATTAAGTGATTTATGCTTCAGCTGCAGCAGGCTGAGTTGTTAGCCCCTAATTGGATTGAAGTGGCCCAATTTATGATAACTAAGGTTTACAAAGAAAGTATAAAGCAATTAAAGAAGACACAGGCCTGCTCCCTCAGTACAAAAGTCTCCTTGACAGTTTATGGCTCCAAGCTGGGGAAAAGAGTAAATACACAGCATGGAGAGGTGCTTATCTATCTAAAGGCAGACCTTGGTTCCCAGCTATAGAAAAAATGTAAAGGCTGATGTTTTGGTCTGCCTGACCCTCCACTGCCTTACATAGAAACATATAATGAGCAAGGGGTTAAAATGATAAATAAGGATAGAGTTCAAACACCCTATTATATCTTATCATTTATAAAAGGCCTAAGAAGAGATGGACCTTCCAAGTGTTTGTTATCTAACAATAATAAAGTTTATGCTTTGAACTATAGGTTGTTATGATTAACAAGTGCTTGTGAAACTTTTTTTCATGAATAACTACATGTGCTATTCTTACTGCTTGCATGACCTAAGCCTAAAAAGACTATATAAAACATTGAGCTGTTTGAACAATAAACAGAACAGATTCACATAGCCTCCAAGCTACTGTGTTTGTTACCCATCACTGACTCCTCAACCCGCCTTTGGGAAACCCTGGATCCTAGGCTGCAGCTGGACTGCAGCACCCTGGCTCTTGCATCTCCTGCCTGGTGCAGAGGGTGTTCAGTTCTCTGCTTCCATGGCCTGCAACTCACTGAGTGGCATGGTTACAATAAGTTTTCCTTTTTTCCCCCTTGCTTCTTTTTTTTTCAAACCACTGTGAATTTATTTTATGTTATTCTGGGTTACTTTCTTTTTTCGTTTTTATTTGTAATTTTCTTTAGTTGCTGCTGTTGGTTGCCATCAAGTTGTGTCCAACTCATAGTGACCTTATCTACAACAGAATGAAATCCTCTTCGACACTATGCCATGCACAAGATCTTCTTATGGTTGACCCTAGTGTTGTAGCCACTGTGTTTCTTCTCATTTTGAATCATGCCTTCTCCCTAGTCTGTCTTAGTCTGGAAGCTCAGCTGAAACCTGTCCACCATGGCTGGCCCTGCTAGCATCAGAAATACCGGTGGCATAGCTTTCAGCATCACAGCAACACACAAGTCCCCACAGCACAACAAGCTGACAGACATGTGGGTTGTTTTATCTATTCATTGTTAGTAAGTGTACCAGTAAGTTTTATGTGATATTTCCACACATGTACATCATTGTCCATTGTTCATGTTCACCTCCCCACTATCCTCTTATGACTCACCCCCACTGCCCCCTTTCCTCTCCACCAAACGTCCTCCTCTGCTTGCATGTCTTGTTTGTGTGTGTACATAACAGGACTGAAAAAAAAAGTATACATATTTTAAGAGATGTTAAATATGTATTACTTTTCAAAGTTGAATTATGGTAGCAATGTGTAGTAGGACATTTGCTCAAAGATGGTGTTAATCAAATGAACATAAGCATACAACACATTCTTAAGAAGTAAAATGGAAAATTATCATCCTAAGATGTGTATATATTTTTGGCACCCTCTCTATATATGGTGTATCTCCAGATTCTGCCTTTCAAAATAAAACATGATATTTCTCTTCCTTCCCCACCTTACCCTTTCTTATCGTCCCCACTCCCTCTCTTTAGTGTCTTTTCAACCCCTACAAGCTCCCTCTTTATGACATATACATTAAAGTATTGAATATATATTGAAATCTAGGATCCACATATTCTTATAGACTTTTAATGTGGAAGAAGAACATGGAGCACTCACTGATCAAAATGGGGAAGCAAAGAAAATAGGAGAAAGTGAAGCACACTGGGATCTGCCACTAATCCAAACAGTTATGAAATGAAAACCAGAATAAGAATAAAAAGGAATCAAAACATGGAAATATGAATATATTCTTATGACACTGTATTATTTCCTTTAGCAAGAAAACTTGATCCAGATTGTTCTCACTCACCAGAATCTTGTTCTCAGTTCTTTGTTCATAAGTTGTCAAATTTTGGCAAAAACACTACTTACAGAAACAAATTTTTCCTTTAAAATGACAGTGAAAAAAAAAAAACACCTCTCAATTCCCCAAATTCCCTTGAAAACACAAATGCTTTGAATCAGCAATGGAATTAGATTTGTCTATGTGTGTTTCTGGGCTGGGATTTGGCTCAGTGGGTAGAGCACTGCGCTGCAGTCTCTGAGGTCCTGAGTTCAATTCCCAGCACCGCAAAAATGGGAGAAGGACCTGGCAAATCCACTCCCAAGGCAATCCCGAAGCACTCAGCCATTGAAAACCCTATGAGGGTCGCTATGAGTCGGATACCGACTCGACAGCACCTAACAACAACAACAACATGTGTGTTTCTAATAGCATCAAAAGATCTGGAAAGAGGTGATTCATAGGGCTAAGTATGAAATCTCTTTCCAGAAAGCATTAAGTCCTGAAGCCAGTTTGTGTACCCTGTCTTTTATGCTCTGTTCAATTTTTTTAACCTTTTTCTCTGTTTCATTTTTAACTGTCTGCCAGGTCTCTTATCCTGTGTTCTGATGAGTTCACCTAGCTGTTCAAGACATCCAAGATTCTCAATGTTAAATAATATCTTTCAGATTTATTATATGTACTTAATTGTTCCAATTCTCTGAGGTTCTCTATCTTATCTATTTTGCCCATCATTCTCTCTATTTTCATGATCATGTTAATCACAGTTCTTTTTAAATCTCTATCTGAAGATTTTAATATCTAAATCATCTATAGGTTTATTGCCTTTTTAATATTGGATTTAAGTCATTTTTTCTTATAGTATGCCTTGTAATTTTTTATTGAATGCTGATTATTTTGAATGAAAAATGTGAGGCTATGAATGATATATGCCTTCAAAAAAGAATACTAAATTTTCTTCTGGTACACAGAAGGCAAATACTGGTGGATAATTGTGATCCTTTCTAAGCCTGAATTAAAGGTCTCTGAAGGCTTGTATATTTCCACGTTCCCATGGAGAAGGACCTGGCAATCCACTCCCAAGGCAATCCCAAAACAGTCAGCCATTGAAAACCCTATGAGGGTCCCTATGAATCGGATACCAACTCGACGGCACCTAACAACAACAACAACAACATGGGGCTCACAAACGGGCTGGGATTTAGCTCAGTTGGTAGAGTGCTGCACTGCAGTCTCTGAGGTCCCGAGTTCAATTCCCAGCACCGCAAAAAATGGGAGAAGGACCTGGCAATCCACTCCCAAGGCAATCCTGAAACAGTCAGCCATTGAAAACCCTATGAAGATGGAAGATCGCTATGAGTCGGATACTGAACTGGACAGCACCTAATAACAACATGGGGCTCACAAGGCTGGGGTTTAGCTCAGTTGGTAGAGTGCAGCTCTGCATTTTCTGAAGACCCAAGTTCAATTCTCAGCACTGCAGAAATGGGAGAAGGATGTAACAGTCCACTCCAGAAATAATCCAAAAAAAAAAAAAAATAAGCCATTGAAAACCCTGTGAGGGTCACTGTAAGTGGTACCCAACTCCATGGCACCTAGCAACAACATGGGGCTCACAGACATGGTCTGTACTGAAAGCCTGAGGGTACAAACCAGTGCCCTTCTACCTCGGTAGCACTCTGATTCCCCAGCTCCATGTAGCTGCAAAAATCTCAGACCAGCTATTTGACTATCCAGATGATCTATTGTGGTGGTTTTCTTGGGGCTCTTACTCTAAGAAATCTGCTTATATGCAGAGAAAAATTAGAAAAGAAAAAATCTAAATGGTTACGGGCTCTAAGTTATAGATTCTTTACAAGTAGGGATATAAGGTGCAATCGAGAGATGAGATGTAGTTGAGTATACTTGTTCAATAACTTGTTCTTCCATTATCTGTCTGGCTGTGTCTCTGAACAAGGTATCCATGGTCTATAAAGCCAAGTTCATCACAAGGAGAGGTGTGCACACTTCCCTATGCAGAGCCCCAGCTGCTGTAGAGGCAGTGAGTCCAACTCTGGCCCCTCCTGTACAGCAATCACAAAACCTCTTCTTAGTTCTTGCACAAGATGGCATTTATGCTATAGATACTATAATTAGAGATTTGGAAAGCATAAGACCACATGATCGAAAGTTTTGTTTGTCTTTGTTTGTGTCAGATCTGCCTTTTGTTCTATGTACATGTTTAACTAAATAGGGCAAGGAGGGGAGCTATTAACTTTCATAATCAAGACTAAAAATGAAACAACTTTTATGCTGCTTAATTTTTGGCAGATTTTCAAACACAAATTCCTAAGACCTTCATCATTCTTTAACTCACATACTTAGTGAATACTGAATCCATGTCTTAAACTCATTGACTCAGAATTCACCACAGCGCTTATTTTCTAGGAACTAATGCCACATTTGGAGGGACTTCTTTGTCTACTTCCCAAATATTTTTTAGCATAAATCCTAAGTGTTAAGGAAAAGTCATTTAATTTAGTAACTAAGCTGTTAATTAACTTGGTTTATGAGGTTTTTGCTAAGTGAAAACATTATTCTCCTGTTTCTCTTTTAATGGCCCTTACCATGAGCTAACAATGCTTTTAAGAGAAGTCAATGGACCACTGAGATGCCCCTCTCCAGAAAGTGAGTTTCCATTGAATTTTTTCTTAGTATTTTAATTTGGGATGTTGTTGTTGTTAGGTGCCATGGAGTCGGTATCCGACTCATAGCAATCATATGTACAACAAGCAAAAACTATTGTCAGTGCTTCTCTGCTATTCATAGGGTTTTCAATGGCGGATTGATTTTGGGAGTGGGTTGCCTGCCAGGTACTTCTCCAAAGCCTACAGCACCTGGTGTTTCCAGGCAGTCTCCTATCCAATTACTAACCGGGCCCAACCGGGCTTAGCTTCCAAGATCTGACAGGATCAGATGCCACAGGGCTATGGCTGCAGGCTAATTTGGGATAGTAAACCTTTAATCTTCCTTGAAAATATTAAAGTAAATACAATATCTAACATTTGAGGGGACAATTACCTTTATCTCTCTCTCTCTTCCCTCCTTTTTTGCATTGCTAGGAATCAAACCCAGCATCTTGCACATGCTATGCAAGCACTCTACCACTAAGCTACTCCCCAGCCCCTGGGAAGAACTTACTATTCCATCAACAATACTCTAAATGCTTAAAGTTACTACATACAAGCACTTTAAATTAGAATTGAACTTACTCTTTTCCATTTATGGTTATTCTACTCAGAGTATATTTCTCCATAGTAAATAAGACAAGGTGATCTAATTAGAAAAGAAATGATAAAAGAAAGAGAGAAAAGAGAAAAAAAATAGGAAAAGAGCAATCAAAGCAACAGAGACAGAGCAAAAGTCAAAGTACCAGTTCTGATACTAAATAGATATGTAGCTTTGGTAATGGCTTTAAATATATATTCCAAGGCTTAAGGGAAAAAAACCTCTAATTTTATCTATATAAAAACTTAATAAGCGCTTTAAGAAATTATGTCAATTGTGTTGTTGTTGTAGTTGTTGATGTTGTTAGGTACTGTGGAGTGGGGTCCAACTTATAGCAACCTTCACAGGGTTTTCAATAGCTAACCACCAAATATTGGTGTGATTATTATTATTCAAGGAATAACTGTAAATAACAGACTTTAATTTCTATTATACTCTCCTAAACTGAGGGTTTATAAAACATTAAAAAACTGTTATAGTTTAAAAATGGTTTTCTTGTTTCATGGGACTTTTCCTATAGATTGCAATAGAGCTGTCAAGTATTTCCTGTATGAGTCTTTTCCTTCATTACGCTGCAAGTTCTAAAAGCTAAATTTAGAATACACAGTGAACTTAAAGTTTGTTCACTTTATAGATTTATAGGACAAATGAAATGTCTTGCCTTTTGTTTGAAGAAAAAAAAGAAACTGGAATTAAAAAGCCCAAAATTTTGCTATATTTCTGTCTAATAAAATCTAGTTACACAATCGTAAATAGGAGGATCTAGTCAGTGTGGGATCATGTTTGAATACTCACAGGTATTGTTCCTCTTTCATGTCTTTTTCAGAGCAGGAAGCAACATTCTGTCAGTCACTTCTTACTACCTGAAACCAAAGCCCATAGTGTTACTTTCACAAAAAGCTGAAGAGAGAGATCTTATTCCTAAATTAGTTGATTGTACACTCAAAGTGGAAGTTATAAGAGCTGGAGTATACATATAGCTTAGTGGTAGAGCATTTGCCTAGTAATGTGCAAGTCTATGGGTATGATCCTCAGCACTGAGATTATATATATGCATGTATGTATGTATGGGCTGGGATTTAGCTCAGTTGGTAGAGTGCTGCCCTGCAGTCTCTGAGGTCCCAAGTTCGATTCGATTCCCAGCACCACAAAAATGGGAGAAGGATGTGGCAACCCACTCCCAAAGGCAATCCCGAAACAATCTGCCATTGAAAACCCTATGAGGGTCGCTATGACTCGGATATGACTCAACAGCACCTAACAACAACAACAACACACACACACACACACTATATATATATATATATATATATATATATATATATATATATATATACACACACATATATATTCTTCAATTCAAAATCCCCCATATAATATTATCTGGCTTAACCACTTAGGTAAATTCCATCTTGATAAATCAACCCAGTAAAATATATGCATTAAATACTTCTAACTTTCTTTTGGAGGGGTAGAAATTTGACATTATTTTGTATTCATATTTTAACCTTTACTTAAAAATGAGCTTTAAAGATTAATCCATAAGTCAAATGAGTACAAAATCAAAAGAAAAAACCTACAAATTTTAGTGAATTTGCAGTTTTGTATAATTCCAATTTAATTTCCTCCCCAAATCTTTTCCTATACATCCCCAAACATTGACTCCAGATGGTTTTATGCATTCATTTTCCAATCCAGTTCTTGGTTCTCCTGAACAATCACCTACCTTCATAATACGTGAGCACTTATAGGATTCTCTGCCTAATTTTATAATGTTCTCAATGAACATGACTCTACTCTCCCTATCCACCTGTAAACACATCAAATAAAACACAAGCTATTTACTAAATGATTCTTCAGAATTTAAGGGCAGTGTAGGTCAGAGTCTATTTTATGTGTAAATCCTGTCATTCTTATTTAGGGTAAAAGGAAGCTTACTTCTGATAATGGAGGCTTATCAAGTGTGCAAAGTCCTGTTTAAATACCCACACATTTTCCAACTTTTGTGACTGAGAGAAATCTCAAGGGTTATGTAGAATAGGAAATAGTTCTATGTGTTAGAGAAAAGAAATGCTCTATCCCCACAAGCTAAATTCAGTTCACATCAATTAATACTAATCTAAAGCACTCTGCTAGATACGTGGAAAAAAATAAAACCAAGCTCAAGCTGGAACTAAGGAATTTCTAGGGAAAATAATATGCCCCATAAAATCTCTTTGTGAGACAAAAGCCTACTTGTGCTAAGAGTAACTAGTTTCCCTTCTCATCTTATATTTAACTTGTCTTCCAAACAGCATTCTGAAGACCAGATAGCATCATTGCTATCACCCAATCAAGACACGTGAGTCATCTAGCTTCCAAGTGCATAAAGACACTTGTTTCACAATAAATACTTTTCCCTCCTGAAAATTCTATGTAGTCTTAAACTTTCCAGAGGGAAGTGAACACTCACAATCAAATAAATAAGGAAATGGTGGTGGATTCTATTATATTTGTTGTGAACCACAGTGCTAAATTTTTGAAAAATATTTCACATTAATTCAGCCCCATTTCCACCCTAAAGAAAATAATTATCACTTATTTTGCTATGGAAGTATCAAAAAATGTTCTGAGTGTTATTTGAATACTTAGATAGTTCTCTATTAACTTAAATTTTAAATAAACATCATGCCTTCACTAACATTATTATTTTTATTAGGCTTTTCAAATTTAGGTTTCTAAATAGCTTAATGTAAAAATAATAAGGTGGGAGCATTTATTCTGATTTAAAGGAAAGTACTGTATACATTACACAACTTCCATAGTTTCTTCCAAGAAAGCTTAACCAGGAAAAATTGCAAGTCTTTCATATTACACAACCAAAGAAAAACGTAGGCTTTACTGAGGCAATGGTTATGAAACAAATAAAAATTCCTCAGCTTAGCCTTCCTGTTCATATTTTCATGAACTTCTAACTTACTGTAATGATCTTAAATCTTTGTTATGATAGAGTGATTTTTTTCAAGAATTGTACTCCCTCATGTAATCATTTATCTAACAATAAGTATTTATTTAAACATGTCAAAAAGTATGATGCTTTGCTCTTCTTGAGATATCATGTTACCTGACCAATGCTGACAGGTTACCATATTCTCTTTTCTTTATAAAAGGTGGTGTGATGTTTGGAAAATCTATTAAATTTGGGAGTTTAGAGAGGGCTGGTGAGAATCCTGGCTTGACAACTAATTGGTTCCATGATGTGGACATGAGACATAAATGATCGCTGCAACCCCTACCCTAAAGCTCTGAAAATGGACTAAATTTTACAAACTTGTAGAGTTTGGTGAAGAGTTGACCTAACTTAAACAATTATTCTAGCATGGATCATCCATGAATGACAGCCACTACAGATTGAATGTCTCTTATCCAAAATAGCTGGGACCAGAAGTGCTTCAGATTTGGGATTTTTTTCAGATTTTAGAACATCTGCATATATTAAATGAGATATCTGAGGTAGAATCCAAGTCTAAATACAAAACTCATTTTATACAATGTTCTTAATAATTCTGTGCACAACACAGACTCATGATGTGGAATTTTCCACTTGTAGTGTCATGTTGTTGTTGTTAGGTGCTGTTGAGTTGGTATCTGACTCATAGCAACCCTACCTGCAACAGGGGAAACATTATTGTCAGTGCTTCTTTGCTATTCATAGGGTTTCCAATGGTGGATTGATTTTTGGGAGCAGGTTGCCAGGTCTTTCTCACAAGCCTACAGCACCTGGTTTTCCCAGGCAGTCTCCCATCCAAGTACCTACCAGGCCCAACCCTGCCTAGCTTCTGAGATCTAACAGAGTCAGATACACAGTGCTACAGCTACAGGCTATAGTGTCATATCCATGCTTAAAAATTCTCAGATTTTGGAGGATTTTGGATTCTGGATTTTTCAATTAGAGATGTTTAACCTATATTATTATTCTTGTATATTGGGATTGCATATGTAGATTGTGGGGAAACCAATTCTATGGCAACTCTGTTTTCTTTCCCTCTTCCTTCAGTGCACATGGATGACCAAAGGGAAACAGTATTGGGAAAGAGGGCATTCATTAAGCTCTACAAAGCTTTTCCTGGATTGTATTTCAGGGGCTTCTGGGAAAGTAACAAGAGTAGTCAGAATTCCTATGGGAACATCCACAAGACTCTATCATTGAAACTCACCTTCTTTGAAATGAGCGATTTCTTCAATTAACCAGTGTTTGGACTGAATGATCTCTAAGGTCCTTGCTGTCTGCTGTTCTCACATTCAGGGCATACCACAGAGTTTCTGCAAAGTTTCAACAAAAATAGTCAATACACAGTAAAAGTTTGCTACAATAAAAAAATTTATATACCCACACTATAGTTCATTGATAATTAATATACATCCCATCTTACATTTTACATTGGATTTTGTGAATTTTGGGGTTTTTACTTCTTTTTAACTCACTTTTTATCTCTGAACTATTGCAATTCTAGGGGACAGGAGTTCCAGTTAACTTGCTGAATATCCATAATATTCAATTTGAATAACATTCAAATAACAAATTGCCAAAGCCACACATCTGGCAGCACCAATATTAAAGATTATACTTGCTCTACAAACACTTGTCTGCAGCCATGACACCCTAGCATCTGATCCCGCTTGATCTTAGAAGCTAAGCAGGGTCAGCCTAATTAGTCCTTGGATGGGAGACTGCTTGGGAACACCAGGTGCTGCAGGCTAGACAGAAGGACCAGACAATCCACTCCAGAAACAATCCGCCATTGAAAACCCTACAAATAGCATAGAAGCACTGACAATAGTGCCAGGCATGGCACAGTGTCAGGGAGTGTTTCCTTCTGTAGTACAGAGGGTCACTATGAGTCAGACCTGACTCGATGGCAACAACAACAACACAAACAATACATATTCCTCAAAAGACATCTATCTATTAATGAGGTATTGAGATTGGTACTCAACACACAGAGACAAATGGCTCAATTCTGTTCCTGTGGAGTTTCTTCTGGTGAAGCATAAAGACAAACCACCACCTAGCCAGGCTGGGAAGCCACAAAAAGCAAGTGACATAGGAATGAATTAAGAGTTGAAGAATGGGTAAGAGTAGGCCAATCTATACATGATCATAAAGATAGGAAATGGTTCTCAGATTAGTATAGTATCCAATGAATGCTCCCTTTACTGAGTGAATGAGTGAATGAAAGAATGAAAGAATTTGTGAGACAGCTTGGCCAAGTAATGATTTTGTTGTTGTTGTTGTTGTTGTCAGGTGCCATCAAGTTGGTGTCCAACTCATAGTGACCCTACGTACAAATAGGCAAAACACTATATGTCATAGGGTTTTCATTGGCGGATTGATTTTTGGGAGCGGGTTGCCAGGTCCTTCTCCCAAGCCTACAGTATCTGGTGTTCCCAGGCAGACTCCCATCCAAGTACTAACCAAGCCCAACCCTCCTTAGCTTCCAAGATCTGACAGGATTGAAAGCCACAGTGCTATGGCTACAGGCAATAATGATTTTAGATGTGCTTATTCCTCAACAATAAATATTTCCAATATTTCATGGTTATTGGTTGTCTAATTTATACAAAACATCAGAGTAGGAGTTATGAAGAATCATAAAAAGAAATATAATTTCTGCCTTTAAAAAATATGTATTAATTCAATGCATGCTTATTGTATTTGTACTTTTTTCCATATGTTTGGCACTTTTCAGTTGTGGAAAGAAAAACTAATAGGTACTATTCAATAAAGCAAGTGGAAAAACAGAAGCCTAACAAAAATTTAAGCATTACTAGTTCTTACTTTTGTCAATCTCTTAATTTTACCCCACAACTCAATGGATGACATCTTAATATTCACTAAGCCCAGAAACCTATTACAAAGCAATATGTGTATGAATCTATACACCAAAAACTAAAGGTCTGAAGTGAAAGTGATATATTCAACATTAGAATAAAAGAAAGAAAAGATGATTAGGATTCTCCTACACTACAGTTCCTTCTTTAATCTTTTCAACTCATCCCCATGTTAGCTTAGATCAAAGCATCCCATCTACTCCTGTCCATATACACCTCAACATTTCCAAATTCAAGACTGTTCATTGCCATTTCTAAGGTCTGGAATGCCCATACTGCTCCTGTCTTCCTTGTCCTAACCCAGCTGTGTCCACAAAGAAATCCAGGCCAGGTTTTTCAGGGTTGGTTTCTTTTTCCTCTTCACTTATGAGCACTTGAGGTTCTTCCATGCATGACCACTTACTGACATACCACTCACTTACTAACACCTGATCAGGAGCTCATAAGCCTCATGATACACAGCTCCATCATAATCTGTGGCTCCAAGTTTGACCATAGTTCCAAGTTCAGGGCCATGACATATTCTATTACACTAGCCTTTAGAGTTTTCAGTGTCCTGTGGTTCCTCAATCATAAAATTATGAGGGTCCTTTGCTTATTCTCGATACATATATACCTTGTTTTTGCAAATAGATCATAACCTCCTTGTAAGCAAGAACTATGTATCTCTTTATAGCCCACCACATTTAATATAATGTTAGAAAATGAACAATAATACTTATCTAAGAAGGGAACATATAAGCAAAGTTGAAAGAAGCAGGGAGGAGATCAGTGGGTGGGAGCAGAGGTTGGGGAAAGGAAGGGGAAATAAAGTAGGTGGAAAAGGTGGAGAGAAAAATCTCAAAATATAAGATGCAACTATATGAATACATGGGAAATATTGCTCTGTACAGCACCAATATTTATAAATAAAGAATGAATATAAACATATATATATTTATTGTTGTTGTTGTTAGGTGCTGTCAAGTCGGTATCCGACTCATAGCGACCCTATGTACAACAGGGGAAACACTATTGTCAGTACTTCTCTGCTATTCACGGAGTTTTCATTGGTGGATTGATTGGGAGGGGGTTGCCAGGTCCTTCTCCCAAGCCTACAGTATATGGTGTTCCCAGGCGGTCTCCCATCCAAGTACTAACCAGGCCCAACCCTGCTTAGCTTCCGAGATCTGATGGGATCGGATGCCACAGGGATATGGCTGCAGGCACATATATTTATATAAACATATAAATATACATAAATATATATATTTATATATTTATATATATATTTTATATATAAATAAATATATATATATATATATATATATATATATATATGAGTTTACCTCATTTGGTAAAATGCTGCTCTGCACTCTCTGAAGACCTGAGTTCAATCCCCAGTACCGCAAAAATGGGGGAAGGACCTGGCAATCCATTCCCAAAGAAATCCTGAAAATAATCAACTATTGAAAACCCTATGAAGGTCGCTATGAGTTGGACCTGACTAGATGCCACCTAACAACAACAAATATGTAATGTTAGGAATAAACAAATTGCTCAAAATATTTTTGAATTATTTATTTTATTGAGAGATATACAACAATAAAAAACTGATTTTTAATTTGAGGTATTTAATAGTTTATTAGTCTGGGACTTATGTCTAAAATTGGGCAACTTTGGTAACTATTTAATTTTTTAAAGCCTATCAGCCAGTCAATCATCAACTTTTCTTAAACACCTACTAGTAATATTATCCAATTTTCTAGAGAATTATTTACTTTACTAAATTGTAGCTTACATGAAATAGACCCTGTATTCTCTAGTATTCTGAAAAACATAAACTTACTCAATATGAATACATAAACCTCAGAAATTTTACTTATATAATCAATAAATACAAAATACCCATGGATTGATAAATATGCTATAAGTCACCAAAGTTCCTAAGACCTTAATAATTATGTAATTTTAGCCACATATGGAACATTTATAGAATATTTTAAAGTTCAAGCTAGTTCCCAACTTTATATAAGGAATTCATTCAATGGTGGATTTGTACTCCATGCTGTGTGTTGTGAGAGATTATTCACAAATACTTAGAAGTCAACTTCCAAGAAATACCTTAAATTACTTAGAAACTTTAAAAAGGCAGCAATTTTCCAGCAAGCTCTCTTATGATCTTTGATATCTTTAAAGCAATGAAATTTCCATACCTGTTCTTTTCCATAATGTTAGAGCTTTTATAAAGGCTTTGTTTCAAAATGCCATACAAATGTTAACATTTTCTATGTATTCCACTAAATTTAAAAAGAAGGCAAGCACTGTTATACCCTAACAGGGTATAACAATTCTATGGTAGAATTAGAAAATGCTACAAGTGATAACATCAGAAAACAGTAATGTAAAATATCAGAAAATATTAATGTAAATACATCTCTCACAGTGGCAAAGTCTATAATATCAGCTGGGATAACTTATGGTAAAATATTCAGAAGCCATTATTTTTTTAAAAGGTTCAGGGACATTCTGTCTCATGAAACTAAGCAGTTAAGAGATGGGGCCACCTTGACACAAGATTAGGTTTAGTACCAAGAACCCACATTTTCTCTGCATCTGTTCTGTATTTCATTATGATACCTTCATCCTTGGACTCCACACACTGGTTTCTCAGCACACAGTTCCTCCAAAAATGTCCACAGGATCCCCAAACCTCACATCCTCATACCAGACCTCCCTCTTTCACTCATCAGGTAGCGTATCTTGATTACCTGGGGTTCCAAGGCCATGCATGTACATATGTGTGTATATGTGTGTGCATGTATGCATGTCACATGTATATGAATGTACAGAGAGGCAGCTCTTATTTCCAATACATGGTGCAGTTAGATAGCAAAATAAATGAAGATGAAGATGAGATTTTTTTAATGGAATAAAATAGATCTTTAAATTCCAAGGGTGTCACATAGGGTAACAGTAAAAGTTCTTTCCATAAAACTTTTGTTTTACTGTATATATGTATGTGTGAGCATATACATATTTGGCCAAATATAAAAAACAATCTTCTAAATATAGGGAAAAGTTTGTTTGGTATAAATATACCTGACAGCTCCTCCACATAATGTGAGCAAATTCTAAAGGCATGAGATAGCATGATAAAACTGTAAGTTATCTAAACACATTGGAGCAAAGTAGAAGGTGAAAACAAGGAGTTAGGCAGGGGCCAGGTCCTAATGGATAAGAATGAAAAAGACAGGACCCAGACAAAGGGCTTTATCTTAAAATCATGTGAGCATTTTGCATTGATAGATTCTTCCGGGAGCAGTGGACAGAAGGAATTGGAGAAGGCAACAAAGTAGGTCAAGATACCAGTTAATAAGAGGATGACTAAAGCAGTGATCCAGGTAATGCATGTTGAGGGGATGATATGTTGAAAAGATATCATGAGACATACAGTCCAGAAAGCTGTGACTTATGAAATATAGGGAGTGAAAGACAAAAACAAAGTAAAATAATGCATAGGCTTCAGTGTGAACTGATCAGAAAACTAGAGTTCTAATCACTAAGAGAGGAAGTACATATCAAGGGAATAGACTAGCTTAGATTTGAACTTGATTACTCTAAGATCTGTGCAAAGCATTCAGATTAACAGTCTGTTAACAATACAGATAAATTCAGGGCAGAGGTTCTGCTCATGATCCAGGGAACCATCAACAAAGCAGCAGCTGAAGAATAGGACCAGGGATAAAAGATCTTGAGTCACCCACATAAAAAGGGCAGGCACAGGGAAATTTGTCTGCAAAGAAGACCAACAGAAATGGTTATGAAGACAATGAGGCTGGATTTATCCACCTTACTCAGGAGAAATCAAGTTACTTAAGAGTTGAAAAGAATAAACTGGATTTGGCAATGAAAATGTTATTTGGTGGCAATCTGCAGTGCTAGGATCAGGAGCTTTACTGCAATGTGTTGAATGGCAACTTAAAGGTGAATATTTGGAGAGAGTAAATATATGGAATTTGTGTGTGTGTGTGTGTGTGTGTGTGTGTGTTTCAGGTGCTTCAGTGTACAAAAAGCAGTATCAAGAAGAATGTGAGAGGCAAAGGGAAGATTGCTTTGTTTGAGGTTTTATCTTTTATGTATGAAAGAATATGCATGTTTATAGACTAAGAAGAAGCCAGTATAGAAAACCAAATTGAAAGACAAGAGAAAGAGGAAAAGAGAAATCATGATTCTAAAGGAGACAGGAGGAAGTTAGACTCAGAGCATAAATGAGGATCTGTCTGAACTGACTCTCTCCAGTCAAACTTTCTGCAGCAGTGGAAAGTTCCCACGTATTCAATATAGCAATCAGTAGATATATGTGGCTAGTGAGCACTTGAATTGCAACTAGTATAAAAGAGGAACTGAACTTTTAATTTTGATTAATTTAAAAGCTTAACTGGTATCATGGGGTCAAAAAAGACCCCAGAAATTAAATTTTGCTGTTTTTTAAATTCTTAATTGTCACACAGATGTTCTTCTGTGTAATCTTACTACAACCCAACTCAGGGCAGGTGCCAGAGGAGCAGTGCTGTGTAGTTCCTATCTAACCCCAGGTAAGTGCCTGGTAGGGTCACATATGACCCAATGGTTGCACGTCATTTTCTATATGTTATGATTGATCTCATAGAAATTGGTGATTTCCTAATTTTTAAGATCTCCGCATTATAAAACAAGTAGAGAACTTTTTGTTATATTAGTTTTGGTTTGATTTTTTTGTGGTTTTTGAAACCTAGGAAAACTGATTAGAATTCTGTAAATACCTTAAAAAAGATTTCCTATTTTTTGATAACTATTGTTACATGAATAAATCTTATATTAGTAACTTTTGTTTTAGTTCACATAACATAATTAAGCCTTAAAAACAAATATCTTCAATAATCAAAGGCTTTTTGTTTTGGGGCCTTGGATGATCCCGTGTACTGATATCTACGAATTAGGTTGACAATAACAAGAAGGGTTACATAGCCACATGTGGCTAATGGCTAAGGAACTGAACACCACAGCTATAAACTAAAGGAATGAATATGAGGCTGAGGACCCATTCATCAAAGGGACCAAAGCTGGAGTTTTTTGTGCCTGTTGTTCTCATATAGGTAGGAAGACTACCTTGAAGGTAGGGGAGTGGCTTGAAAAAATGTTAGGAAGCCAAATGCCAGAGAGGCTAATAAGAGATTACTGACATGAACTGTTATGCCATGGACAGAGAAGGAAGCAAAGCCATGTGTTCAGGAAAAAGGGAAGAGGCAGGAAATCAAAATCTCAATTACGTCAAAGAATTCATGTAAAGGGAAAGAGAGCAAGAGTGAATAGGAGAGGACAGGTGATGTAGGACCAAAAGGGTGAAGCAGTTCTATGTAGGAGCTCATCCTAATTAGCTCAGAAATGAGTTTGGATGTTTTTTCTGGTGGCTATCAGGGTAACACATGATGGCAGCAGGAGCTTGGGGGTGTGAGAAATAGAACCAATAGTAGAGACTGATTGACTGATTGATTGATTATAAGTTATTGGCTCACATGATTATGGAGATGGGGAATTCCTACAATCTGCCATCTGCAAGCTAGAGACCCAGAAAAAAGCAGTAGTGTAGATCAAAGTAGATCAAAGGCATGAGAGCCAGAAAGCCATGGTATAGATTCCAGATTGGGTCTGAAGGCCTGAGAATGAAGAGTGCCAAGGGCAGAAAGAGATTCATATTCTAACTCACTTTCCAACTCTCACATCACACAAAGGAGAACAAATCCAACCTTCTCCACCTTTTTGTTCTATTCAGACCCTCAATGGATTATGTGATGCCCACCTACATTGAGGATGGCCCTTACTTAGTCCTCCAATTCACATCCTCATCTCATCTGGAAACACTCTCAAGTCAAGTTGTATAACATTAACCACCACAGGGTGTAACAGAAAAAGGTGAGGCAGGTACAAAGTCTCAGCAAATCAGAAAACCAATAATCCCATTATGTTGCAAACAGGAAAGACATAGCTGAGGAAATCCCAAAAGAAAAAAATGTTTAGGATGGGGTTTCTTCAGAACACTACACCAAACTGGGGAGAAGGAAGGGGAGGAAGAGTGTGGGACAGATGGTGTCACTATAGCTGGTCTGAGGTCCTGAAGGGCTAGCAGAGACAAGAAGGAAGGCTGACCAACCACCTACAGAGATGATTACCACCAGCAGGGAAGGGTCCCTTTGGCACCATAATCAAAGTATCTATCCTTGAAGAGCATTTGGTTCCCAATGATTTTTGTACTTTACTTTCTTCAGAGACACAGAGGAAATGATCATGTTTGGGGTTATCCTTGTTGTTGTTAGGTGCCATCGAGCTGACCCAACTCATTGCAACCCTATATACAATAGGTGAAACACTATTGTCAGTGCTTCTCTGCTGTTCATAGGGTTTTCAATGGTGGATTGATTTTTGGGAATGGATTGCTGGGTCCTTCTCACAAGCCTACAGCACTTGGTGTTCCCAGGTGGTCTCCCATCCAAGTACTAACCAAGCCCAACCCTGCTTAGCTTCCAAGATCTGAGGGGATCCGAAGCCAGCCAGAGTGGTATGGCTGCGGGCAGGGTTAACATTAGCATCATAAAATTAGATCATGGCTTTTATAGCTATTAAATGTGATTATATTATTCAAAGAGATATTGCATTTTCCACTTGTATAGTTCTCTCAGTTCTGGGATTACCTTATATAGCTACCAAATGTCACAAGGTTAAATACCTCCATGGTTACAAAATGGGTTCAGTGTCATCCATACCATGAGGTGATAAGTATTCACCATTGTATTCACACCATACTCATTCTCATTTTATATAGACTATTATTTTTCTCTCTCTCTCACTACTCCTCTCTCTTTCATGATTTTAATGTCAAATCTAGAAACTTGCATTTTCTCCCTTTTCCTACAAGTGCCAACACTACATATATATGTACATACACACACACACACAAACACACACACACACTTTTCCATTATTTTCTAATTTTGAGACAGGGTCTCATTAAATTGTGCAAGCTGTCTCTAGCCTCAAACTCACCATCCTCCTGCCTCAGCCTCCCAAGTCACTAAGATTATAGGAATGTGCTGTAGTGTCCAACAAGATTTTTGGTGAGTATTGAACCCAGGGCCTTGCGCATGCTAGGCAATCACTCCATCACTCAGCTATATTCTCAGTTCAACTTGCTTCATAATAATTGATACCAAATTCATTAAACTGTATTCTGTGCTTCTTTTGAGAACATATGCTCCCCCCTGTGGCAATCTAATGACAAAAAAGAAAAAAGAAATTCTAAAGATATAATCACAGTTCATAAACCACAAATTAAACAACTGATATGTGTCTTGCTAGAAAAATGCTATCAACATGAAATGTCACACATTCTTTTCTTTCAGTATAGTCTGCATAATGTATGACCCTGAGAACAAATGCACTAAGGCCTAATATTTGACAAATTTGCTAATGCAGAAATTGAGAATCTGAAAATATGTAGATATGAACTTTAAGAAAATATTTCACTTTACCTTTAAAAACATTTATTGAGTGCTTACTCTGTGACAAGCATCGCTCTAGGTGTTTTACAAGATTTTCAGTAATTAATCCTTGCAAACTATCAAAATAATTTTATGAAATCTTATGTAGTAGATGCTACTGCTATCTTGAAGTTAAGAGAAGCCAACAGAGCACAGAGAGATTGATTTGCTTAATGTTACATATTCAATAAATAGTAAAACAGAGGGGGGAGATCTCTCCTGGAGTATAGAGAATGAGAAAAATAAATTCTAGCAAATTCTATATTCAGATTCATTCTAATTTGTCTTTATAAAACATCTGAAATCAAGATAAAAATTTGGCCACACTAAATCTAAACTGGTGGCTAATTTCATAAAATACTTTATACTTGAGAATGAACTTATTTTAAGTCATAAAGTTCTATACTAAGCTGAGCATTTTGGCACATGCCTATAATTCCAGTGTCTTGGAAGGCAGAAGCAGGAGAATCAAGAGTTTGAGGCCAGAGGCAGCTTATGCAACTTAGAGACACTGTCTCAAGATAAAAAATAAAAAAGGGGCTGGGGACACAGCTCAGTGGTAGAGCACCTGCCTAGCATGCATAAGGCCCTAGTACCAGGAAAAAAAATTCATATGACAAGTTTCAACTAGAATTGTTTAAAAAAATCTTTAAATAAATATGAATCAAGTTTATTTTGCCAGGCTTTATTTTCAATATTTTAAAATGTGCAAACGCCAAAGTTTTTTATTTGTTGTTTACTCTTTAATGATTCGTTGGTGTCTTTCCCCATCTTCTTTGCTTTTCTAGGCCTATCTTGGTTGAATATTGAACAGCCTGAAACAGTAAAACTGTGGTATTTCCTTGCCACCACCTGCCAGGAAAACTGGGGAAGCCCAGGCAGAGTGACCCCCAGCAAGGCCTCCCCAAAGACTGCCAGTTGATGCGCCTGTCAGTGCCTTTGGTCCACCGTTGCTGCCTTGCAGTCTCCTGCCCTCACGTACACACAGCCTGAGAATTACCCTGGTCCTTGGCATTTACTGTAGACCAAATGGCTTTCAGATGGCCATTTCTGCTCAACATAAGGTCATTTTCCTTTCTCGGAAAGTTGGATGTGATACATGAGAAACAGGCGTTTGGAGTTCTTGAGTCCACTTTAGATTAAGGCCAGACTTCAGGGAGTAAAACGAGACCATATGAGAGGTAGAAGTCGTACCACCATGCTGTGGTCCCCCCTCTGACAGCAACTTCAGAAGCTGGCCAGGAAAAATCTACTTGACTGGTAAGGGAGGGGCATGCCTGGAAAGTGGTCAAAGCCAACAGAAAATAATTTGGCTGTGGCAGTGCCCAGCTCCACTGCAAAGTAAGATTGGTTCAAAGTCATCTAAAGCTGGACCAGAAGTATACTTGCTTTACCTACAGGGCTGAAAGGAAGTAGTTGGAGCCTTGGGAGTTGGCTATATATGGAAATAGGTAAAACACAATCCAGAAGATAGAGATGTTAGAAATTATGAGAACACTACAAAAGATTCATTTGCAAAATTAGCATTCATCATCTATATGTGAGAAATAGCTTAATGGTGAAATATTTCCAGACATTAGTAAGCTCATGGCTATATGAAATTTTATGCTATAGTTGTTAACTTTCTCACACATGCATGAGTCAATAAGAAAACTCCCTCCTTATGAGTCTGCCATTCCTAGACAACACTCTGAAGCTCCAACACGCATAGTTACGACACAGACCACATTCCATAAACAATGTGAAACAAGTCATGATACAAACCAAATCATTCCATGCCTAAAGAAGAGAGGGCAAAGGTATAAACCTGAATACCAAGCATACCCAGTTTAAAGAAAATGCATTTTCAGAGAAGACACACTCATAAAAGAAACACTAAGTCAATACAATGCAGGGACACTTTTTTTAATGGATACTCAGGGGAAAGAAAACCTATGTTCACAGTAGATACTGTTGTCCCAGACTCTGTCGTATTTATTCATAAGAGTAGCTTATCAGTGCATGATGCAATTATTCAAGAAGACTTTTAAGATGTCTGTGGTTGGTCTGAGTTTCAGCCTAAACAAGACTGCACAGCGTTTGACAATGGATCTTTTCAGTGTAGGCTGAAGCTGATGTCACAGCAGTGCACACCCTGATGTGAGGGATATGAGGTCTCCTAGAGCATAGCCATCGTCTTGATTCATTTTCCTTTATTAGGAATCAGTTCATTAGTGGATAAGAAGCAACACATCCGTCTACACAACAAAATTAAAAAAAAAAATCTCAATTTCCAAAAAAAAAAAAATTAAAATAAAAAGAACTAAGTCCAAGTTTCTCTCCTAATATAGGTCAGTAACATTATCTTTCTACTTTATGTTTTTCATACCACAGCATAGCACTGACAGGGAAACAGCCCAAAGGTATTTGCGTATCTTCTAGAGTACGTGCTTTGAGAGTTTAGGAAGATATGAGATAACTACCTTAAGGATATACAGTGTAATCTCTGTATACAGAATGTGAGGAAAAGCAATAAAGTCTGGAAGCAAAGGCAAGGGTGCTCCTTTTAGAAGAACCAAATTAAAATTAACACATTGTTCCACCTCTAACTAAGCTTATGTTATGCTGGCATCGTTGGGACACAATTTCATCTATAAAATGGGGAGAATAATACCTCATAAACCACTGTACCACCCTGGCATCCCATCCGTCTGATTTCAGAAGCTAAACAGGGTCAGGCCTGGTTAGACCTGGGATGGGAGACCGCCTGGAAATACCAGGTGCTGTCAGCTTGAGAAAAGGACTTGGCAGCCCACTCCTGAAACAATCAGCTATCAAAACTCTATGAAGAGCAGAGAAGCACTAACAATAGTGCTGTCAGGCATGGCACAGTTCACAGTTTTGGGAGTGTTTCATTCTGTTGTACATAGGGCCGCTAGAAGTTGGACCCACTTAGATGACACCTAAGAACAACAATACCTCACAGGGTTGTTGTGAAACTGAAGTAAGACAATATATGTAAAAGACTTTGTAAATTTAAAATTTCCACTTAAGAGAGTGAGAAAGGCAAAATTGGATATCTACTCCATGCATCCAGATAGAGTTCTAAGGAACATTCCTGTTAAATTGATGAGATAAAATCAACATTGTCTAATGTCAAATGAAATAATGCATTAGTTCACTTTTACTTCAAATCTGACTGATGACAAGAATTCAAATAGAATGTGATTTTCTTATTTCATATGTGGTGAAAGCTCTGACTTAAGAGATAAACTAACTTCTCAAAAAGGCTTATTCCTGTGTTCAGATTTTAGTATATGATCCTCACAGGGGTAAATTTACTTTAAATTTACACACACCTTGGTTTCTCAGAAATATAACATCCAAGAAAATGCTATGGTTACAGGAAATAATAAAGTTTTACTTGGTTATTATTTGCACACCAATATCCAACTAGTGTAGCATCTGCATTTTTCACTGAAGAAAATAAGTCTCTTTAGAGTCCTCCTAGCCTCTGCCCCCTAAAATGAATGAAAATTATATAATGGAAATTAAGGGGGTATTTGACATCAGGTGACAAAAATAATCTGAGTGTAGAGTTTCTTTTTACCTATCCTGAAAACTATGATTAAAACAGAAACACACTGCAGTTTTCCCATCATTACAGATGACAAATAAGGGATCTAGGAGGCATGTGTGTGTGTGTGTTAGGTGCCATCAAGTCAGTATCCGACTCATAGCAACCCTCTGTACAACAGGTGAAACACTATTGTCAGTGATTCTCTGCTGATCATAGGGTTTTCAATGGCAGATTGATTTTTGGAAGGGGGTTGCCAGGTCCTTCTCCCAAGCCTACAGCTTCTGGTGTTCCCAGGCGGTCTCCCATCCAGGTACTAACCAGGCCCAACCCTGCTTAGCTTCCCAGATCTGACGGGATCGAATGCCACAGGGCTACAGCTGCAGGCTGAGTCCATGTGGTAGGTATGGAATTCTCACCTCCATCCTCCTAGCTTTTTCTTTAGTTTGTATCTAATGGTTTGCCCAAAGTATTCCAAGCAGCCACGGAATTGTGAGAAGGGGCCTCAGGCCTGCTGCTGGAGGTAAGAGCGCATTCCAATAACGAATCAATGGAGTCTGTCTTTTCTCCACCTTCCAGGCCACCAGCAAAATCTTAAAGGACATATTCATGCATACTTTACACCAGTGCTTTCAACATCTTTACCTTTTCACTTACTCCCATTTTCTGGTATAAATTAGCTAGTCTCAATTCTATCTTTCTCCTAAATCTATTGAATAATCTCCCCAAATAACACATTTTAAAGAATGGTTACTTGCTTTCTTCTTCATTCCCACTAAACATCACCTTACATATTAAGTTAAGCATCATGAAAGGGACTCTGAACACTTGATTGGACAAAGCGTTGTTAATAGTCCTGGTTGCTAAATTATAAGAAATATGAGCTTCCCACCTGTCAAGGAAAATCTCAGAGACCACAACTGCTGGTCCCTAGAAACACTGTGCTCTCTGGCACCACTTCAGGTTAACAAAAGCCTACTAGAGACAGCACAGGATCCAAAGTAAACTAACAGAGCAAGTCTAATTAAATTAGCAAAATAAGTGAGACCAATGGTAAACTGTAGGAAGTACCTTGTTAAAAAACAAAAACAAAAAGGACTTCCTTTCTTTTCTCACTCCTCTAGCCGCTAACTCCATGGAGAAACACAAACCACAGAGACTAACCCTGACTGCCTCTGACAAATAACTTTGCATCAAAAAATATCCTAAGAAAGTTAAAGAACTAATTATCAGGAGGAAAAAGCAAAAAGTTGATGAATATAATTTCTATAGCAAACATCCATGCTTCCTCTCTACACCACTGAACTCCCAGGGAGTGTACCCTCTCAATCTTCATCTTAAGCAAACACAAGGTCATGTAAACCAAACTAGGGTCCCTGAAGATTTCAGAGTAATATTTATAACTATTTTTCAAAATCTTCTGGCATACTATATTTTTTTTTAAAGAATCCCTCTACATGATTGAACTCAGGCATGCTCAAATCACCGGAAGCCCACTCCCAACCCACCTGAAGGATAGATCACTCACTGTCCAGATGCCCATATACAGTCAGACTTCCTATAAGTCTGACAGCTCAGTGTATGCATTGCGTATGGTCTTGGCTCTTGAGTCACATTCCTCTGGTATGTTTCCCTGGGAGCTTTGATTTCCGCTTTGAGGGCTGGCACTGACTGTTGCTTGCTCTTATAAGAAAATGTCTACAACTAAAGTTGAAAATGTGCAAGATTCCTTCTTTAAGTACACAAACACTCCAAGTCTGGCCACTTTCCTGTCGTCCTGCCAGGTTTTCTCTCTGTCTGATACCTGATCAAATAATCTTTTTTTAAGGGAGAAAAAACAACAGAAAACATAAGGAAAGGAATGTAATACATCCCCAGCAGAACATATTACAAGACTTGACCAAAGGACTTGCACAGTATACAGCTTGGTAAATGACTCAGTGGCCAGCTTAGTGAATTCCTCATTTTACCGGGGTGGGGGGGTATATTCTTGAAAAAGAATTAGCTAGCTAAACACTTGCTTACAAGTCAAAATTAGTGCATCTTCACCATTTTGCACACAAATTCAAAGACCTTTTTCTCTCCCCATTCTGACCTGTCAATCAAAAGGGCTGGGATAGGTCAGAATTGGATGAAGTTGTAAGAAGCCACTATTTCCACTTTACCGCCAAGGTGCACACAAACATTTGCTGAGTCATTTATAATAGCACAAGAATTCAGATGCCATGGCATTAATTGAGGATGGAGTGTCAGCCTTTCCTTCTGAATTTCCTGGCACTTAATGGTCTGTATCATAATAAAAACATACTTTCCAGTCTATGAATGTCTTGGGTGTCTTTTCTTACTCTCCCCCTGACACCCCCTCGTGTGCGTGCGTATGGGTGTGTGTCTGTATGATTGTCTTTGTGTGAATCTCTTAATAATGGTCCTATATTTTAACCTCTTCAAATAAGGTTTGATCATAAAGCCTCAAACTAAGATTATAATATGAAGCATATTTTTTTCTATTCTGAGATTTCACATGGTCTGTACATTTCAATATGTTATTTACTCTAATGCAATATTAAAACCATCCATTTGGAGCTAATTATGGACTTACTGAGCCTTTGAGGTGTGAATTTTATAGTAAAACCAAATTGTTTTTACAATGTCTTGACATTTTTAACAGTATATATTCCTTAGTTATGTAGAGAGAAAACTAAGAAAGATAAAAATAAAGTACCAATTTCCTGAGAATTTTCATCTACTTAACCTTCATTGAACACTCAGAAAGTAATATCTCTTATTTTCATTTTATAAGTAGAAACTTGGGAATATGGCTCTTGTGACTTTCCAAAGATTTGTGAATGGCAGTTCCAAGAATATAACCCAAGTCACCCAATTATAACCCAGTCCACCAATTTATCCCCTCCATGAATGAGTCTCCCTGCTTTGTGCATGGAGATATTGGTGGTGACTCTCAGACTGTCCTGGGGTTTCAAAAATTCCCCAGCTGCTCTCTCATCTCCCTCACACTGCAAACTAGAGAGTTCACCTCAAAGCCCACATCCCACCTTACATGAGGATCACACTGCACATCCCTCCCCCTGCCCATCCAACCTACCTTTCCAACCATTAGTGGTAGATATAATTGGGAGGTTTAGGTCTTGAAAGATTTCACTGTGGCTTCCCACATATTTTGGACTTTTAAAATCATCCATAAGGGAAGAGAAAGTTGGGGACCAAGTTGCCTTTAATACACATGTGGCTATTCCCATAACTTGGAATGTTCCTTCTTTAAATAGGAACTCTCAGGCCTCTTCTCTTTGAGGAATGCTTGGAAAGAACATTAAATAACAATGGCGAAAATTCTTCCTGAGCTTCAGAGGCCCTTCACAGGCCATTTGCACTGTTGACATGCAACTGTACAATACAACATGTGGCTTGCTTAACAAGGTAATTGTGCACAGATGATGTGGTCTGTGCTGAAGTTGAAGTGGTTTTTTTTCTTGGCTATTTTTCAATAGGATGAATTGAAACTTTAAAAATGTAGCCAGATTAAACAGGCTGTGTTTAAATTTTAAATCTATAATGTGTTGTTTCTAAAGTTTGTCTTTGCATCAGAAACAGATATGCTTAACTTAAACCTATGTTCTGAAGCATCAACAACTGAAAAGAATCCACCCATTGGCAACACTGGTGTCAAATGAGGGAGTACCAGGCAAAACAAAAATGGCCTAGCCTAGAATCACTCTCTTTACATAAAATAATTGGAGCTATTAACAAAAAAGCTAGTAAACAACACGGGTTCTTTAACATTCACAATTTAATAATGTGGTCCTTAATGAAGCTAAGTAGCAATACTAAGAAATGGAGATATGCTCAGGTTTATTGGTACATATGACATCTACAAACAATGAGGGGGAATAAATACTATTTTTTCCTTGACCTGACCTTGCTCAATTAGCTGCATGGTCTTTGGGTAATAAGCGGTCACAATCACTGTTCAGAGATGTGTGGGGAGTCACTAAAAATATTTTTTTCCCTGATATTTACAAGCAGACATAATAAGATACACTGTTCTTGTTATATAATCTAATTTTTTACTTCAAGACAAACTAAATCCAATCCACATTTGAAGATTATAGGTTTTAGTACCCCCATGTGTCTGTCAGTTTGTTGTGCTGTGGAAACTTGCATGTTGCTGTGATGCTGACAGCTATGACCCCCAAATTTCAAATACCAGCAGGGCCATACATGGTGGACAGGTTTCAGCTGAGCTTCCAGTGTAAGATGGACTAGGGAGACGGACCCAGCAGCTTGCTCTCAAAACAATCAGCCATTGAAAACCCTATGAATAGCAGAGAAGCACTGTCAAGACAGAAAATGAGCCCCCCAGGCTGGAAGGCATTCAAGAAACGATAGGGGAAAGAGTTGCCTCCTCAAAGTAGAGTCAACCTTAATGATAGGAATGGAGTAAAACTCCTGGGACCTCCTTTTGCTGATGTGGCACCACTCAAAATAAGAAGAAACACAGTGGCTGCAATAATGGGGTCAAACATAAAAAGATTGTGTGCATCACATGATGTTGGGTAGTGTTTTCTTCTGCTGTACTTAGTGTCACTGAATCAGATCCTACTCGATGGCATCTAACCACAACAATAAAAAGGTTTTAGGATAAGTAAAACCACTCACTTCTCAAAGACATCAGCAAAGCTATGTTTAAAATTACCTAAATGATCCCTAAGCTTCTGCCAGGCCTCTGATTCCCTCTCCTCCCACCCATGTTCCCATCTTGACACCCAGGACCTCTAGCTACCCAAGACAGTTGTTTGCTCTATATAAAAACAATAGATCCACTTTTCTGGAAACATTGATGCCCATATATTCCTTTTCCCTCCCAGTACCTCCAACAATAAAACCCCTATATATATTAAGAGACAACAAATCAGGAGTGCTGGAAATTTCTCCCACGGACCTGCCTCCTTAGTCCATTGGCTTTGTTCTTTCTTGTCTGGCTGAGGGCCACCAAACCGTTATCTGAAGTGACAAAAGGTCAAATGCCCCTGTTTCAGATATAGAATTCAGAGCTTTGCAGGTAGACTTCTTGGTGATTTCAAATGGTTAAAAGCAACTTTCTGCTGTCCGTAGAGTTTCCACAGCCTGTACAGCCTCTTAAAGGAAAATTATTATAAAAACAATAAAAAGGAAACCCTTTCAAAATTTTTAGGAATCCCTGCTGTTCGCCCCTTCAGCTATAAACCTCCTAAGAAGAATCTGTGTTAGTGTACAGAACTGGGCAAAGTTGTTAAAAACAGAAATGGCATAAAAACTAATAACGGCTCTTGTGTTTTTAAATTATATAAATCAGGAACGGTGCGAAGAGGACTGGGGGAAAAGTTCTATTTGGTGTTGGAAATACTGCGCCTTTTTTTCTCCCCCCTCTGGTGAGCTGAAGTGTGCCAGCTTTTTCAGACGGAGGAATGCTGAGTGTCAAGGGGTCAGGATCAATCCGGTGTGAGTTGATGAGGCAGGAAGGTGGGGAGGAATGCGAGGAATGTCCCTGTTTGTGTAGGACTCCATTCAGCTCATTGGCGAGCCGGGCCGCCTGGAGCGTATAAAAGCCTCCTGCCGCCCGCCCAGCCTCACACAACAACTCTTCCCCGCTGAGAAGAGGCAGCCAGTGCAACTCCAACCACAGGACCGACGGACCGACCGACAGACCGACCGCCCGCCTGCAGCTCGACGGCAGCCGCCCCGGCTGACAGCCCCAGAGCCCACACCCGGCGCGCCCAGCACCCACCTCCGCCCAGAGCCCGCGTCTCGGCTCCGGCCGCCCGCCGCGCCTCTCGCCGCCGCCGCCGCCGCGCACTGCGCTCCGCCACCCGTCCACCCGCTGCGCCCCGACCATGTCCGCCGCTGGCGTGGGCCCGCTCCGCTTCGCCTTCGTGCTCCTCCTAGCCCTCTGCAGCCCGGTAAGCCCCAGGAGCCCCCGGAGCGGCCGGCGTGCTGGGGAGGGGCTCCGGCCGGCGGAGGAGCGGTGGGGAAGGGCCAGGAGGCGCGGAGCGAGCCAGCGAGCGAGCGAGCGCGCACTGACCGCCTCTTCCTCTCCGCAGCCGGCCTGGGGCCAGGAGTGCAGCGGCCAGTGTCAGTGCGCGGATGCGCCAGCGCCGAGCTGCCCGGCCGGCGTGAGCCTCGTGCTGGACGGCTGCGGCTGCTGCCGCGTCTGCGCCAAGCAGCTGGGCGAGCTGTGCACCGAGCGCGACCCCTGCGACCCGCACAAGGGTCTCTTCTGTGACTTCGGCTCCCCTGCCAACCGCAAGATCGGTGTGTGCACCGGTAAGAGCCACAGCCCCCAGCCCCAGCACCAAGGCCTGCGCCGCCACCACTTGCTGTTCGCCCACCTCCTCCTCACGCCCACCCGTCCACTAGAAAAAGAAATTGCTCCAACGGAGCCCCTTTCTGCATGCAGCTGCTTCTAGACCGCCCCCTGCAGCCCTGCCCCGACTCCCAGCCCTGATGTGCTTATTGTTAGAGCGCCCAGACCAGGTGCCTGACCTCTCTGTCTCCCTTTGTCCCCCTTCTCCTGCAGCCAAAGATGGAGCTCCCTGTGTCTTTGGTGGGACGGTGTACCGGAGCGGAGAGTCCTTCCAGACCAGCTGCAAATACAAGTGCACTTGTCTGGATGGGGCGATGGGCTGCGTGCCCCTATGCAGAATGGACGTTCGCCTGCCCAGCCCTGACTGTCCCTTCCCGAAAAGGGTCAAGTTGCCCGGGAAATGCTGCGAGGAGTGGGTGTGTGATGAGCCCAAGGACCACACCGTGGTTGGCCCTGCTCTGGCTGGTGAGTTGAGCTGGGTATTCTAAGTTAGTGTTGTCATTCCTCCCCAACGGCTGAGTGCCCACTGTGCCAAGGGAAGGGGGAAATTGTCTTGATCGGGCATTTTACCTTGTGTTTGTATGCTCTACTTTCACAGCCTACCGACTGGAAGACACATTTGGCCCAGACCCAACTATGATGCAAGCCAACTGCCTGGTCCAGACCACAGAGTGGAGCGCCTGTTCCAAGACCTGTGGGATGGGCATCTCCACCCGCGTTACCAATGACAACGCCTTCTGCAGACTGGAGAAGCAGAGCCGCCTTTGCATGGTCAGGCCTTGTGAAGCTGACCTAGAAGAGAACATTAAGGTACGTGTCCTGCTCCTGTAACTCATTTTCATGGAATGATAGTGAATAGGACCAAGGTGAGGTCTCTTGCCACCCTTGTTATTATAGTCCTGGTGTCTCCAAAAATATCTAACCATGGAGCTGTTCTGCTGGAATGACAGAGTGTATAGGAACCACCCATTCTCTACTGCAAAAGCCTCCACAGTGTTAGTTAATTCAAGACATTCCAAAAGACGCCATGGTTATTTTTGGAAAACTGGCAAATGAAACTCAAAGTTTCTCTCCTCAAAATATAAACAGAAGTGAGACAACATAAGACTAGAGCACAGAGAGTTGAGGAAAGCCATGCCCCTAGTAGTAATTGATGTTTCCTTTCTCCCTTGTCTTCCTTAGAAGGGCAAAAAGTGCATCCGTACCCCTAAAATCTCCAAGCCTGTCAAGTTTGAGCTTTCTGGGTGCACCAGTGTGAAGACATACCGGGCTAAGTTCTGCGGAGTGTGTACCGATGGCCGATGCTGCACACCCCATAGAACCACCACCCTGCCTGTGGAGTTCAAGTGTCCTGATGGCGAGATCATGAAGAAGAGCATGATGTTCATAAAGACCTGTGCCTGCCATTACAACTGTCCCGGAGACAATGACATCTTTGAGTCACTGTACTATAAGAAGATGTATGGAGACATGGCATAAAGCCAGAGAGTGAGAGACATTAGCTTATTAGACTATAACTTGAACTGATTCACATCTCATTTTTCTGTAAAAATGATTTCAGTAGCACAAGTTAATTTATATCTGTTTTTCTAACTGCTGGGGGAAAAAAATTCCCATCAAATTCTAAACATTGTGCCATGTCATACAAATAGTCTGTCAACTCCAGACACTGGTTTGAAGCCCGTTAAGACTTGACAGTGGGATTATGTTAGCACACAGTGCCAGAATGTATACTAAGGTGTAGCTTTAGGAGCAGTAGAGACACCAGTAGAAAAGCTAGTACCATCAGATGTCATCTTAAAGTAGTACTGTAACTGCTATGTGGAGTGTAATTGAGGAGGGAAATTGTAGCATACTTGCAGATCTGCCTGTAGCTCCAGCAACAACTAGGATGTGTGTTCTCCACCATTGTGAGGCTGAGTCAAGTTGTTCTTTAAGTCAGAACAGCATATTCAGCTCTGACATTCTGATTCAAATGACAGTGGTCAGGAATCAGAATCCTGTCTATTAGACTGGACAGCTTGTGGCAAGTTAATTTGCCTGTAACAAGCCAGATTTTTTTTTATTGATATTGTAAATATTGTGGATATATATATATATATATATATTTGTACAGTTATCTAAGTTAATTTAAAGTTGTTTGTGCCTTTTGTTTTTGTTTTTAATGCTTTAATATTTCAAATGTTAGCCTCAAATTCTGAACACCATAGGTAGGATGTAAAGCTCGTATGAGAATGGAAAGCCTGAAGTGGATACTCAAATGGAAATTTGTAAAAGAGTGACAGTCCATCAAAACAGATGGGTTGCTGACAGTGAGGCAGCAAGGTCCTTGGAAATCTCTGATTTCTAGGTAGGAAATGTGGTAGCCTCACTTTTGGTGAGCAAATGGCCTTTATTAAAAAAAAATGTCTGGTTCTGTATAGCTGGTCAGATTTCCACCTGGAAGCATTTGTTTCTACTTTGACTATGACTGTTCTTTTGACAGTTTATTTGTTGAGAGTGTGACCAAAAGTTACATGTTTGCACCTTTCTAGTTGAAAATAAAGTATATATTTTTTCTATAAAGGGCTTGGCTGTTCATTTATCCTTGTAGACTTTTATGAGTTTTCTTGAGTATAAATGGGAAGTTTCTGTTTATCTTAAGGTAATTTATCAATAAGTTTCTGAATGCCTTTTATATACTAATAAATTGGTTAATCGATAGACTTTTACATAAACATACTTCACACTGAATCAAGAGTCCGGGGCTTTCAAGTATACATACACATTGAGTACAGGCAATTTTTATTATCTGCACAGTACTTTATGAATACTTTAAATACAATTCTCTACAGATTCCTTCAGTTTCCACTAACTCCTGTGGAATTATATCTGGTCCTTTTTACATTTAGCACCTCCCTGGCCTCCCTTGTTTAATTTCCAACCTTTTCCATTATAACTGGTCTGCCTTGCACATGGAAAATTGTTCAAATATTTTCTTAACTTGTATACTGTGGATCTATTTCTGCATTCAGTATCTTACTGTTAAATCTGAAAGGTATGCAATAACATACATTAAAGTGAAGCCACTTATTAAGTCTTATTTTACATGATTTTATTTCCAGTTGCCAGGATAATGGGTGACAAACAATGGCTTAAATGCTGTACAGGATAAACCAATCTTTCATTAACATTAATAGAGATTTATCTTCATTTAAAAGCAATTCTTTCATTTTCCTAAGTCTGGCATTTTTAGACCTCAAGATCAATATATCCTATGTTACCAAGTAGTTTGTAAGTGATAAAATGAAATTGTTCAAGAACCCAGGTGTAGAAACTATATCAGATACACCTACTCTCCTACTGAAAAGTGAATCAAAGTGGGTGGCAAACAAAAGAAACACTCCAAGGGCAACTAGAAGCAGAACAGTTTCAGTACAAGAATAGCTGTGGATTCCAGGGGGAAAAATTACAGACTAACTTGTCCTAGGGTAATTAGCAATGTTGTAGTCATTCTGAGAGAAAAAAATACACCCCAAAATAAAGACTAGTTCTGCAAACAGTGCCCACACCAAAATTGGAAGGGAAAACAACATTGGGCTATTAGCGTACACCCACATGTATATAGCAACACTGTCAGCAACACCCCACTTCCCCCAAAAAACACAAATGCACGCACATACAATACACAGTTCACATTTCCTTTCTGTCAATGGATATCTGCCTGCAAAGATGAAGGGCCGTAGTAAATGAGCCTCACTTCTGAAAGGAATCAGAATTGTAGAAATAGAAGAGCAGTGGAAGCTTAGGTTTTAGATTTTTCAAATCCTCACATAAAAACAGCCCAACTAGATTGCATAACCAAAATCCTCTGGGCAATAATTAGGAGACAAGACACCCCTTGACCCCAAGATATGAATGAAGACAAATCATCAGCCTCTAGAAGGTCTGCAATGTGTCAACATGTGTGTGGGAAAAAGCAGAACAAGAGGGTATCTAATGCTTCTGAGAACAAGAGAACTCCAAAAACGCCTGCAAGTACTCACTAGAAATAACCAGTGGCCAGTTTGAGAACAGCCCTGAAAGTTGTAGAAGTTTTAATTACTCCACTAAAACTTATAAGACAGAGATCCTTTCCAAGATAGGTTACCCACACTCAGGAGTAGAATCAAAATTCAGCAGTTCAAAGATAACAGAGACATTGAGAGAGAAGATACAGAAAGGCTCAAAATCTCAGGCAGTAAACTGCCATAGTTTTAATAGTTCATGAAGACAACAAAGAAAGGGAGCTCCCTGAATTTAGAAAACTATTTACACTAAACCTCTAATTTCATATAAATTATGGAAATAAAATTATCAAAGCCAAACACTACATAAAGTTATCATATGAAAAAAGTAGAGAAAAAAGAGAACAGAATAACATTCCTGTGGATAATAAAAACATGCAAGAAATACATGTCTATAAAACATAGCAAAACTGTAACTTCCTATTTCAAAAGAATATTAAGAAAATTATGATAAGGCAACAATGGTATAAAATAGCAACATAAATCAGAATTAGCAAAATTTAGAAATATGGCAAAAGAATTGGAAATGAAGGGACGATACCAGCTAGAAGGAACACAAAAGTGAATAAGCACAACAGATTGAAGGTAAAAATTTAAATTAAGAAAAAGAAGAAATAAAAATGTTTCAAGAAAAAGTGACAACTATTTCTGATAGACAAGGAAGATCCAATATATGAATGAGTCCTTGATGAAGAAAAATAGATTATAAATCATGAAAACTACAGTAGAAATAAAAAATGATTAAAAAGTACATATTGAAAGCACACACTGTGGACCTAATAAAATCAACCAACCACAAGACATGCCCTAGTAAAACTGCTGGAATCCAAACAAAAAGGAAAAACCACGTGGACATGTAGGCAAAAAGAACATGAGCTTTCTAAGTAAAAAGAAAATCAGCTCATCATCAGACTTTTTGACAGCAATACTTTATGTCAGGAAAGAGAAACTGGAATACCACATAAAAGAAATTCAAAGAAAAATAATGTGAACCAAAAAACTTTTATCTTCCAAAACTGACTTTCAAGAATAAAAGGCTTAGAAATGTCATAATGGAACCCATTCAACTGTACACCAACTAAAAAATTACTAATAAAAGAATCAGAAAAAAAAAAGAAGAAATGTCTAAAGAACATGAGCACACAGTGAAAAATACAAGAGGAGCCTGATGTCATGGTGCACACTTGTAATCCCAGTGACTCAGGAGGCACAGACAGGGAGACCATGATTTTGAGGCCAGAAACTGCATATGTAATTTAGTGAGACCCTGTCTCAAAATTTAAAAATTTTAAATAGGGGTTGGGTGTTCAGCAGTGGTGGAGTGCTTGCCTGGCATGCATTTGGCCCTGGGTTCAACCTCTACTATGAAAAAATATAATTATTTTTATTACAGGAAGAAAGAGCCCAAAGAGTGAGGTAGCAAAAAAACAAACAAAGAAAAATAACAATTCAGACCCACAAAGACTGGCAGATCCTGGAAACCAGATCCACCATATAAATGAGATTGTCTTATATGTTTAATGGAAAAGAAATCAAATGTATGATAGTGACTTAAAATGTTATGCAGCAAATATAAAATGGGGTAGGATACAACTTCTAGAGGTGAAAGATATAATGATCAAAACTAGAACACCAATGCATCATTTAAATACCAGACTCAATCTAACTGAGAGAGTGGCCTGAAAGGAAGACCCAAGGAGTTAAATTTAGTAACCACAGACAGTTAAGCACATGCAAACTATGAGGGAAAAGTAAGAGAATGAAGAACCCATGGCGTTGATCTAACCTCAACCTAACAAATGTTGAAGGGAAGAAAAGAGAGAATGCAAGATCTTAAAGATATTATTTCTGCTATACCATCTCTGAGCTACAGACATCTCTACCTTTCAATCCTAAATATTCCACCATCTTTCATCTAAGAACAATGAAATTGCTCCTTTTCCCATTGCTGTTATTTCCTCACTACCATTATCACTCTCAATAAATTTGATTATCATCATTTAAAAATAAAAAGAATAAAGGACACAGTCAAACTGTTAAAAATGTACAAGAACTAAGAGCATACTGCTCCCATGAACCCTTCCTGAGAAATTAACTAGTGAGCACATTCCAACAACAAAAATACCTGAGAAATTAACATAAGGGCTGGTCATAAATTCTGGATATAGCTTGTTTAGAACCAGGACAAAAGGAAGGTTGAAGAGGAAAAAGCATGGTATCCAGTGGTTGCCTGCTCTCAGAGAATACAGTACTGTCAAACAAAGAGAAAGTGAGAATGGAGAGAGCATATGCCTGCCTAAAAAATACTTAAGTGCTTTCATTGCTAGTGATGGTATTAATATTATTATTCTGTAATTAATAAGTGTATAATATGGGATTAAGTAAATTAACCACTATGGATATTCCAATTCTATGCCCAGTGTTTGTGAGTACTCACCTGGGTTCTCAGAGGAAGTCAGAAAATACAATTATAATGTAAAAGGGTTTAAGTAAAATTTTGTAGTCCTGAATTTGACTTGGAAATAATATAAACTCATGAATTATTTTATCTTTTAAAATACACAGACACACACACACACACACACACACACACACACACACACTGTTCCCCTACATTTGCCCACTGGAAGAGCTTACATAGAATAACAACTGAAAAGCAATGAAAAAAACCCCTAGGCCAATCTTGTACTGGTGAATTGTAGCCACTAAAAAACTAGGGCATTTTGGAGAATGGCTGATTCCAAGTCTGTGGTAAGAAAGATGTAAGATAAATAAATTTATGTTTAGAATAGCTTTTTATATTGGATAAAAAGGGACTGTCATCAAAATCATATTTTAAAAATTCAGGAGACAAATTAGAGCAACTCCTTTTAAGATTAGTGAGCCTCAAAAGGCTACGAATGGCAATGCATTAAGTCCATCAACTATGGTTATGTTCTTTAGTCCACAGTGATAAAGGGATGGGGTTTAGCTCACTGGGTAGAGTGACACTCTGTGCTCTCAGAGGTCCTAGTTCAATCTCTAGGGCTGCAAAAACCGAAGAATGACATGGCAATCCACTCCCAAAGCAATCCCAAGACAATCAGACATGGAAAACCCTATGAGGGCTGCTATGAGTTGGACTTGACTGATAGCACCTAATAACAACAATAATGATAAGGGAAAAAAGTTGTTGATCACTGCTATAGTATGGATGTGATTTGAATATGTTCCTCAAAGGTTCCTGTGCTAGAAGCTTGGTCCCCACCACAGTGGTATTGAGATGTTAGAATTTTTAATAGGTAAGGCCTTGTGGAAGATGGTGATGTCATTGGGGAAATCATTATCAGAAGGGATCAATGCAATTGTCCCAATACCCTAGTTTATTCCACAAGAGTGAACTATTATAAAAAGAATAGGCCTAGCCCTTGAATCTTTCTTGTTTCCAGTCACATCATGTGTCCCCCTCACATGTGTTTCTGGTATGATGCTATTTTCCATGTTGTGATGTGGCCCCAAAACCCTAACTATAGTCTGAATAGATGGGGCTGTCGAATATTGGATTTTCAGCCATCAAAACTGGATGCTACACATACCTTTTTAAAAATATATACCCTAATCTCAAGTATTTTGTTATAGCAACAGAAAAATGGACTAGGACAATCATCTTTCTGAGACTAATAAGGAACTGATTCAGTATATACAAAATATAATTTTCTAGGATAACTTCTTTATCATTTTTTGGTATACTACATATCTCATGAAGTTGGGGTTTAGCTTAGTTGGTATAGTGCTGCTCTGTGCTCTCAGAAGCCCTGGGTCCAATCCCCAGCACCACAAAAAACAAAAGGACATGGCAATCCACTCCCAAAGCAATCCCAAAAATAATCAGCCATTGGAAAACCCTATGAGGATTGCTATGAGTCGGACTCAACTTGATAGCACCTAACAATAACAACAACACATCTCACAGTGCCTCAAAAGAGATCGCTGTAATCTGTACTGAGCCAGACATGATCTAGAGATGGCTTTGAAAGAAAATCTTTCAGCCAGGGCTCAGTAGCTCATGCCTGTAATCCCAGGGACTCAGGAGGTAGAGGCAGAAGGATCACAAGTTCAAGGCCAGAGGCAGCCTGCATAACCTAGCAAGACTCTGAGTCAAAATACAAAATAATAAAATGGGCTGGGGATGTTTCTTAGGGATTGAAGAAGAAACATGTGTGAAACCCTAGGTTTAACCCTGCCCCTCTCAAGTACCACAAACAAACAAACAAAAAGAAATGGAAAAACAAGAAAAAAAGAAAATCTTTCAGCCAATACTATTGATTTCATAATGATCAGTCTAACATAATGTTATATTCTTTTAACACTATTCTGTACTTTTCCCAACTTATGGAATGAACATGCATTATTTTATAATTAGAAAGAGATTTAAAAATAAATATCCCATATTTTCATTAAAAATAGCAGCAAAGAATATACCACAATTGTTTTGAATTTTGGTAAATAACTCACAAAACATAAGCAAACAGCTTAGCTGTTTAAGATATATCTTAATTAGCCCACTTACTAAGAACTATGTGCAACACAGGCACAACCTTTATAGAATTCGTATATTCATTGTCTATTCAGTATATTCTCTTAGACTATTTCCCCATACCATAAATAGAATCCTGGAAGGTTTTCTTCCACAAGTATATAACTACTCCTTACCCCATGAATCATACTGAATATATATAGGCTGTTACTAAGACTAAGAATAAAGTAAACAAAGTAAAATATATTCTTAAAATACTAGTCACTTTCCAAATCTAAATATAGAGTCCAAAGCAATAGACATCTAGACCCATGTTCTATATTAGATGTTTAAAAGATAGTCAAGCAAGAGTTAGTAAGCAACGGAGAATATCATTGATTCTTTGAGATTTACATTTCAAGAGCACAAAACATGTTAAGGCATGCATTTAGTCAACAAATTCTATTACAATGTTTGTCAGTACAATTAATGAGTAATTTACATAAATACAGTAACTTTGGAAAAACCTCATAGCAGTATTTAGCAATAGCTAAACCAGAAAAGGATGTGGTAGTCCACTCCTGAGGCAATCCTGAAACAATGATGACACCTAACAACAACAAACATATACCTACCTACGACACTGCAAACTTTTACTCATTGGTATATATCCAAGAGAAATGAAAAAAAAGTCATACAAAATTTTCAAAGCAGTTTTATCCATCCAAATATTGAAAACAATTCAAGTGTCCATTAATAGGAGAGTGAATATAACAGAATATTTTGCAATGGAATACTCCATACAGAGATAAAAAAGAACTATTATCAAGCCAAGTGTAGTGGCATATGTCTGTAATCCCAGCTACTTGAAAGGCAGAAGCAGGAGTATCACAAGTTCAAGTCCAGAGGCAGCCTGTATAACTTAGCGAGTCCATGTCTAAAACACACACACACGCACAAACACACACACACACACACACACACAGATGTACGTATGTATATATATGAAGCCAGGGCTGTAGCTCAGTGGCATAGCTCTTATGAAGTATGCACAAGGCCCTGGGTTCCAGCCCCTAGTACTGCAAATAATAATAATAATAATAATAATAATAATAATAATAATAATAATAAAGTAAAATTGTAAAAAAAAACAAAGAAAAGAAGGAAAGAACTACTATTATGTTGAGTAGAAGAAGACAGGCACAAAATCATTTAAGCCAAGTAATTTCACCTATGTGAGAATGACAAATACAAAAAACTAATCAACAATCATAGAAGTCAGAATTGTGATTATTTTGGAGGTAAGGACATGAGAAAACTTCACCCACATTATTAAATGTATATATTTTACTTTAAAATTTTAAAGTTAAATAAATGCATTCAAGTTTTTTTCAAAATAATTTTGCCACAACATTAAAAGAAATTATCTGGAGGGATTTTCATCCTTATATTTCATACTTTCCAAATTACTTACAAAGAATACTTTTTACTTTATAATCAGAAAAAATGAGCTTATTTTTAATATTTCAGATGATGAGTTCTTAAAAGACAATACACAGTACACACAAAAAGTTTGATGACATAATTAACTACAGCACTGTATATATGGAAAATGAGATGGGTCAATAAATGAAGGTAGACACCCAAAGCCAGAAGCATCTATGAAAAGAAAGTCTCCCAAATGCATGAGTATCTTAGGGAGGGAGGCATTAGATTTCCTTTTAATATCAGATGCACTGACAGCAATTTTTATTTATATCTTACAAACTAGTTAACATCTTCCAGCATTTTATTTTGGGGTTGGCTTATCAGCTGGCTCACTAATACATAAATCCAAAATGAAACTAATGAATAACAACTGTGAAAACATATATTTGATGTATATTTAGTGGGACTCAATCAAGATCATTTAATTATACAGCACAAAAAGATTTTAAGTTTCTGCAGTCCCACATGGAAAATAATGTCTCACTAAGTATGCTTTGCTGCAGCAATAAGGGATATCAACATATGACATTGTATGTGTGTACATTTCAAAAGGATACTGGTGGGTAAATGGATAGAAGACACTACCTTAATAAAAAACAAAAATGGCTTTTGTCCACTCTGCCTTTACCTAATTAAAAAATATATATACAAAAACTAAGAAAACCAAAACCTAGAGGTAACTTAGGGCAGGAGCCAGAAGAAGGGAATAGGTGATATTTTCAGTCATTTTTACTCACATGGGTATAAATAAATAAATCAAAAGAAATCCAGTTGTTTGATTTTTTAAAATTTACTCTGAAAAAACCTACTTTCATACAAGAAACCAGAATTAATGAATGTCACATAGGACACCTAGGTCCTTGCATAGCAAAGGTTAGGCAGTAATTAAATAATATAGTGGGTACATTTTTAGTACAAGATGTAATAAAGACCAAGAGAATGAAAAGAAGTTTCATGAATCTAACTGGTTGAGGACCACCTTGCATTAATTATCCTGTATTTTCAAGTGACCTCAGGTCTATAATCGTTCTCATAAAAATAATACATGAAAACAAATAAAGCATCCAAGTTTAACTGCCAATGTGTTGGGTGCTACACAAAGAAATTTGAATTTAGAAAATACAGATGGATTTAACACAAACCATGTGTAACCTAAGATTCAGAAAAGTAATTTGAATTGGGAAATTTTGATCCACATTTTGAACTTGTAAATCTTCACTGTTAACAATCTTCTCCATTTTTTAATCCAATTTATACTTTTCATTCAGTTTATGATTAAAGCCCTTTAAAACTGAAACCTCTAGCACTAAAATATTAAAAGATAAACTGCTATTCTTTTAGTCTTTCTTCTACAAGTTCTTTTATGTCATTCCAGAAATATTTTTTTTAATGTGAATAGGCCCTACTCATTTTTCATCCCAATCTGAATTCCTCCCTAGCAAAATTCTTTCTGGTCTGTGTCATCCTTGTTAGGTATTTGCTATATCTTCTCTAGGGAGGAACCATTAAACACTGAAAATGACATTAAGTTCAAGATCTCAGGAAGTGTTTTCTACAACAATAAGACGTTTTAAAAGCATCTTATTTATTTGTGTTTTTAAACTTTACCCATAATTTGGGATGATGCATCCTAGTGCAAAGATTATTTTATGTCATTCATAAATTTTTAATTTAGGGTTATTGGGCAAGTTTACATATTAGCACTAGGAGGTCTGGGGCATTTCCCAGAACTCTGTTTGCATAGATGCCACAATATCAGGATGTGGTAAGAGAAGACATGTGGGGGCACTGGCCAACACTATAATGCACTAGGCTTGTATATTTGGGGGAAGGAGTTACCAGCTTTCCAGTGTGACCTTTCAGAGACAATTTTTAGGAAGAATGGGAGTTCTGTGTGTGCACTGCAAGAGTCAGCTCCTGAGTTTGACCTTGGTAATCAGCAAAACTCAGAAAGCCACTTAGGAATGTGACCCTGAGCAATATTCCACATATTCATTTGTAGTTCACTCATACAACTCTTAGTGACTTTCATTTTATTATGAGTCTTTGTCAATTTTCTATGTGTCACAATAGTCTTTCTGCTGTACTGTTCCAAACATGGCTGTTTAGTGACCTCCCATATACACAACTTGCTCAGTTAACCAAGTACATAGAGGATCTCATGATGAGAAGACACTTATCAGTCCTTCAAACCTGAAGCTCAGCATCTCTAAGTGATTTTTCTACTGGAGTTATATAGAGCACCCAACCAGTGATATAATGGACTTTGGCATAACAGTGTGGCATTATAACTGCCGCTAAAAGGATCAGCAGCCTGCAGCTGTACCACTGTAGTGTCCAATCCCCGTCCCATCACATCTCAGAAGCTAAGCAGGGTCAGGTCTGGTTTGTACTTGGATAGGAGACTGCCTGGGAACGCCAGGTGCTACAGGCTTGGGAGAAGGACTGCAACCCACTCCCAAAAATCAATCAGCCACTGAAAACCCTGTGAATAGCAGAGAAGCATGACAATAGTGTTTCCCCTGTTGTAGATAGGGTCACTATGAGTCCGACACCGAATGGAGGCACCTAACAGCAACAACAAGAGGATCAGCAGGGATTCTGTTGAGAGTTGGCCTAGAGGAGGGCTTATAGGAGCCTACTGCTGCATGTAGCCACTGAGGGATTCCAGCCCCTTTTTTGAGAAGACATGTGGACTTGAGGTTCTATAAAGTTGAACCTTTTAGAACCTTAAGATTACAGAGGCATTGAAGTCAGGAGCTGCTGCTGCTGGTTCAGAGCAGCAATCACCAGCAGAATAATCTGCTAGGAGATGTTGCTGTTGGTAAGGACACAGGGCTATGGGAGAGGCCTCTGGAAGCTGCTGCTATGGTTACACATGCTCCACACTGTTCGAAGTAAACTACTAGAAGGTGCCATTGCCAGAAGCTACAGCCAAGGGGCTGTACTGGGAAATGATGACTGGAAGTACCATGGTTGGGTGTATCTAGGGGAGAACTAGGTCTGTGGACCAGCTAAGTGAAGATTTTTTTGGGTGGAAGGTGTTTTTCTTTTAGTTGTTACTTTGTTTATACAAGCCTAGGTGACTCATCTTTGATTCTGGAGAAAAAGAAAAAACTATTGGCATTATTACTCTGTACTCTAAGATGGCATCATAATTTCTCTCAAAACCAGGGTCTCCATGTGACCCTGCATGTCTATTAATATCATTATTAATCTACTTGCTACCCAGGTGGAAAGTCTTCTTATAGTTGACTCCTTCATTTCCCTCTCACCCACATTCAAACATTGTAACTGATTTAAAATCTCATTGATGTAGATGGTCCCAGCACATTCTTGGGAGTTTTAGCTCCAGGATCTCTATCAGGTCCTTACACTAAATACCAAAGAAGAATTTCCTCTGGCACTGGGCAGAAGGAGGGGGAAAGTAGCCATTTTAAAATAAATACATCGGAACATTCCATTTTTCTTAACAAAGCTGCCCTCAGAATAAACTATTTTATCAGAGCCCAACGTATTGTGGTTCTGTCAAAACCTAAACCTAAACCCTTTTAAAGTGGATTTTTTGTAGATAACAATTAGGACTTTTTTCTTTTAAACCTATTTTGAGAATCTTTGTCTTTTAATTGGTGTAATGAGATCATTGACCTTTTTTTGCAGTACTAGGGCTATTGAACCCAGGTCCTCCCATATGCTAGCCAAGCACTCTGCCACTGAGCTGCACTTTCAGCCCCATTTTTTTTTTAATGCTTTACTTTAAGACAGTGTCTCTCTAAAGTGCACAGGTCCCCTCCAGCCTCAAACCTATGATCCTCACCCAGCCTGTAGCTGGGACTACAGACATGCACCATGGGGCCTGGTGAAATCACTAACATTTAAAACAATTACTGGTATAGCTGGACTAAGATCTATGTTATTTGTTACTGTGTACTATTTGCTACCCTTGCTTTTTGTTCCTAGTTTTGATTCCACATATCTTTTGTGGCATTAACCGAACATTTTAAAGGTTTCTATTTTTTTCTTTACTTAGCATATCAATTCTATTTCCTTTTTAAACATTTTTAGTGTTTGCCCTAGAATCTGCAATGTATGTCTAGTTTCAAAGTAATATTATGCCACTTCATATTGTTGTTGTTAGATGCTGTCGAGTTGTTCCAACTCACAGTGACTCTAAATACAACAGGATAAAACACTCCATGACACTGTGCCAGGCACACAATCATTTTTATGTTCAAGCCCATTGTTGTAGCCACTGTGTCATAAGTCATACAAATGCCTTATGATAACACAAGACGCCTAATTCATCTCACTTGTCCCTTGCATCATAATTCATTTCACCTTACAAATACAAACACATAAATACACACATAACTGCTCTAAAAATAAGGTTTGTTAACTTAAAAAAAATAGTCCCAGGTTGTGGCACCAACAAGGCAGCTGGCAAAAAGAAAAAGCAAAATGTCTCCATAGGAGCATACCCTTAGCCCATATCCCATAGGCACCTGACCATACCCAACATCCCTCTTCTACTGCTAGTTGCAAGGATTGAAGGGAGGCACTGGAGAGATAACAAAAGCAGGTATGTGTGACACACGTAGTCCTAGGTCACTGGGAAGGAGGGCCTCCCTGGTTTCCCTTAAGGTCACTTGGCTGCTATTGATGGCTCCTGCTGATGAGATTTGGTGTAAATGTTGGGCCTAGTTTCCTTTGGTTGATGTTCAACTTTAATCCAGCTTCTTCCATCCTTGAGAAATTTTTCAGAGCAGTTATGCCTCTCTCACCCCACTAGCCACCCAGACAGCCCACATCTCCCTAAGTGTGGCTTCCTAGGGGGCCAGGCAGTCACTGGGTCATTCTGTCACTTCTGTGTGCCTCTAACCTCTTGTGCTTTGGTGAGCAATGGAAACAGGTTTTCCTTCCTTATTGTCAGATTGTTGTTAGGTCCCATGGAGTCGGGTCCCACTCATAGCGACCCTACGTACAATAGAAGGAAACACTCCCCAACACTCTACCATGCCTGGCACTATGCCAGTGCTTCTCTGCTATTCATGGGGTTTTAAATGATAAATTGTTTTGGGATTGTTTCAAGAGTGGGCTGCCAGGTCCTTCTTCCATTTTTGTGGTGCTGGGGTTCGAACCCAGGGCCTCAGAGAGTGCAGAGTGGTGCTCTGCCAACTGAGCTAAATAAATCTAAGATTGGGTCAGTGTTCCCCCAATCTTTTTCCAAGATGCTAACATCTTTTCTTGCTCTAATAGAAGTTACTACATCAAACCATCCCTTCTTCAGAAATTTCTAGACAAGAAAGAAGTCTCAATTTCTATTTACATAATCACATGTCTCCAAACTCAGGAAATCTCTTCTAAACTATCTCCAACTTTCCACTTCCATAATTCTGTCACAGGTCTCACTATTTTTGATTGCAGTGTTTGTATGGGTCTGTGTGTGTGTATGTGTATAAGCATAAACATATTTACATATAAATCACCTGCACCTGTCTTCTAAAGCCTTCCAAAGAAGTTGTATGAATTGTGGAATCATCTCCTGAATCCCCTATCCTGCCGGCAGCCCTCTTCCCTTTAAAATGCTCTAATAAGCATCCGGGCTGGGATTTAGCTCAGTTGGTAGAGCGCCGCTCTGCAGTCTCTGAGGTCCGGAGTTCGATTCCCAGCACCGCAAAAATGGGAGAAGGGCATGGCAACCCACTCCCAAGGCAATCCCGGGAAAAAAAAAAAAAAAACCAATCTGCCATTGAAAACCCTATGAGGGTCGCTATGAGTCGAACACGACTCGACAGCACCTAACAACAACAATAAGCATCCTGTTTCTAACTATTATATCATTCATATAGTCTAGGTTTTGGATTTTTGTTTTATTTTGGTTTGGTTTTTGCTTTCCACTCTAGGCAACAGACAAATATGGTCATTAAATTTAAACAGCTTAAGATAAAGTAAAATGTAAAATTCAGCTTCTCTGTCACACTAGCAATATTTCAGATATTTCACAACATGTGCCTAGTGGCTTCCTCATTGGACATTACAGGTAACAGAACATTTTCATCATCACAGAAAGTTGTACTTGAAAGCACTGCTCTAATTATTTATGAGTTTACTTTATTCCTCTTCCTTTTAGGTCCAACATTCTAAAGCTCAGAAACTCTTCTAAGATGTGGAATATTCTCAATAAATAGGTGCTAAATTAAATGTTGTTGTTGCTTATTTAATTATATTATCACATGAATATACGAGTTGTCTCTCTAAAACATCAATCTATCAGGTCTTATGTTTTTAATAGATTACCTAAAGAACTGAAATATTTTGAAAGAGTTAATATGATACATTTAAATTCCAAAGCCAGTAAGGTAAGACAAAATAATGAGACATAGAAAATGTAAACACTTCTGGGATGGACTGAATTCAGTACAATGTAGTTAGGATATAGTTAGGATACAGTTTTGTTTCCTACCCATACTCAACTCCTAGACATTAAGTATGTCTTGATAGAATAGCCAATAACGTTTCTTGAAATATTTGGGGCATATCCCATGGCTTTTGGGTTGTTTTTGGCTATTTGGGAAGTGAGGAAGAAGGTTGTAGGGAAGGGGTAATTTTCTCTTTCATTCCCCTTACTCTACATCCTTTTGACTCATCTTTAATTGGTGGCTTCACATTCAACTGCCACCAAGGCACACTCAGTAACTTATCATCTTTTTAACACTTACTTTGGTAGGATGATGCATCATGTTAAGGACTAGAAGAGATGCAGTGGGCAATAAGGTGCAGGTTCTGCTCTCACAAAGCTCACATGTAGAACAAAAACACTTTCCCTTGAATAACTGTAAAATAAGATAGCACATGTCAACTATCTTGAAGGTTGTATGTTCTTGTTGTTAGGTGCCGTCGAGTCGAGTCTGACTCATAGCGACCCTATGTACAGCAGATCGAAACACTTGCTGATTCTGTGCCAGGCAAATGATCTTATTTATTTTTAAGCCCATTGTTGCAGACACTGTGTCAATCCATCTGGTGGAGGGTTTTCCCCTTTTGTATTGACATGCCATTCTCCCAAACATGATGTCCTTCTCCAGGGATTGATCTCTCCTGACTACATGTCTGAAATATGTAAGACTCAGTTTGGCCATTCTTGCTTGCAAGGAGCACTCTGGTTGTACTTCTTCTAGGACAGATTTGTTGGTTCTTTTGGCAGTCCATGGTATATTCAATAGACGTCTACAGCACCACAATTCAAAAGCATCAATTCTTTTTCTGTCTCTCTTGTTCAATGTCCAGCTTTCACATATGATGCCACTGAAAATACCATGACATCAGTCAGACGCACCTTCATCTTCAGTGTGACATCTTTGCTTTTCAATACTCTAAAGAGATCTTTTGCCACAGCTTTTCCTAGAGCAATGCGTCTTTTGATTGCTTGACTGCTGCTTCCATGGGTGTTGATTATAGAGCCAAACAAAGCAAAATCTTGGACAACCTCAATCTTTTCTCCATTTATTGTGAATTTGCGTGCTGACCCAGTCATGAGGATTTTTATTTTGTTAATGTTTAGTCGCAACCCGACTATGATCTTTGATCTTCATCAGTAAATGTTTTAAATCCTCTTCACTTTCAGCAAGCAGAGTTGTGACATCTGCATAACGCAGGTTGTTAATGAGTCTTCCTCCAATCTTGATGCCACATTCTTCTTCATAAAATCCAGCTTCTCAGATTATTTGCTCAGCATATAAATTGAAGAGATAGGGTGAAAGTATACAGCCCTGACGCACACCTTTCTCAACTTTAAACCACTCAGTGTTTCCTTGTTCTATTTGAACAACTGCCTCCTGGTTCATGTACAGATTTCTCATGAGCACAATTAGGTGTTCTGGTATTCCCATTTTCTGAAGTGTTATCCATAATTTGTTATGATCCACACAATCAA